>NQII01010234.1:0-26121 GCA_002778355.1 Clitarchus hookeri | reverse complement strand
GGGGAGGGGTTGTGGGACAGCGCCGCTCTAATACTCCTAATGCGTCACACGTCACACCTCACCCGTCATTACTTGGCTTCCGATGAGCTATGGGGAAACCGTCATTTTTTATCGCAATACTTGGAAACGTAAGACAATCCCATATGCCCTGTCCGTGTGAAAAGAGGTCCGATATTATACACCCTTTCACATAACATGTGTTTGCTGATGGGTGAAGAACTTCTCCACTACAAGAAAACCATGAGACCTCAGGTGTGAAGATCGTGGCTTCTATCTTCACCCCTGAGGTCTCATGGCTTACATGTGTTGAAAAATTTNGGTCTCATGGCTTACATGTGTTGAAAAATTTATTTAACTACCGGCCAACCGACACTTCTTGCACAAAGAGAGCAAATAGGGTATTCTTTGAGTGTTTTCATGTATTTCGAATGCAACATTTTATGGTTTCCTTATTGCTCATCATGAGCCATGATGCGATGGATGAAGTGTCTTTGTTTATTACATTCAGAGTTAGTAATACATTTGTTATTATGTGACGAGATTCAAGGTTGATTGATTTTGCATGTTGGTATAAGTTGTTGGTATATTTGGTTGGTTTTGCTGATTGGTATGATAAGTTGGCCTTATCAGTTGGATATGGATATTTAATTTGGTTGGCATAGTAATTTATTCTTGAACATAGTTCTAGTCCATTTTTGCAGGAGTCAGTTTGGCAGGAGACAATTTAGCAGGAGTCGGTCTTGGCAGGAGTCAGTCTTGGGTAGTCAGTATGCATTTNGAGTCAGTTTGGCAGGAGACAATTTAGCAGGAGTCGGTCTTGGCAGGAGTCAGTCTTGGGTAGTCAGTATGCATTTTTCGTTGGTATGTATTGCACTTAACTTGGCCAGTCTAGTTGCTAGGTTAGTCAGGTTGGCTGATATTGCTGGATTTTATTCCCAGAAAGTGTGTGAGATTGATCTGGTGGGCACTATTTATTTATATGTTTAGCTGCTCTTGTAGGTTTGTTTGATAGATTGGCTGGTATGGTTGTTTGGTATTGTCAGTTCGTATGGTTTGATGATATAGTTGATTGTTATTGTTGGTTCGTTATTTTCGCTCTTAAGTCGGATTATATGGTCCGCAGGAACAGTCGATTCATATGGTTGATTGTAATTGTAGTTTTGTTTGGTTGAATAGTGTAGACCATTTGTACAGGTGCATGATATAATCAGTTTGTATGGTAGCCTGGTATGTGTAGCTTGTATGGTTTGCTGGTATGATCAGTTTGCATGATTCACCAGTATGGGCAGATATTATTGTTGGTATGGATACATTGTATGGTTGATCAGTATGGTGGATTATATTGACAGCTGGTAATAATAGATACATATCTCGGTTCATATCGTTAGCTTGTATGGTTGGCTTGTGAGATCAGTTGGTTTTTTTTTTTTTTAGCTGATTTTTGTTTATATGGTTGGTTTGTATGAATAGCAAGTGTGTTTAACTCGTATGGTTGGTTCGTATGTTTGGGTGGTATGGATTGTCCATATTGTTGGCTGTTATGGTCAGCTTTGTATGGTCCTTTGTATGGGTGGTTCATGTGGTTGCATGGTATGGGCAGTTGGTTGGCCACCACGGATGCTTCGATTATGACAGGTATGGTTGGTTTGCATTGTCNTGGTTGCATGGTATGGGCAGTTGGTTGGCCACCACGGATGCTTCGATTATGACAGGTATGGTTGGTTTGCATTGTCGGTTCATATGTTCAGCTATTGTGTATAATTTATAGGGTTGGATGATATGGTAGGTCCTTATTTTTGACTTGTAGTTTTGGTTGGTATGGTTGGTTCGTATTGGCAATTAGTATGGAAGGCTGGTATGGGTGTTTTGTATGTTGGTCTTGCCTGCTTGTATGTCCAGTCAGCCTCGCTGGCTGGTTAGCTTGGTTGTTATGGGTATTGGCATGGTCACCTTGTATGGACATTCTTTATGGTTGGTCGTTATTGGTCGTCGGCCAGTATTATTTGGTCTTGTCAGTCAGTATTGTTGTTTGGTAGGTTTTCCTGGTATGGTTTGCAGGGGTGGTCGAATTCTACTTATCACTAGTATTTTTTGGTTGNTGGTTGCATGGTATGGGCAGTTGGTTGGCCACCACGGATGCTTCGATTATGACAGGTATGGTTGGTTTGCATTGTCTGTTCATATGTTCAGCTATTGTGTATAATTTATAGGGTTGGATGATATGGTAGGTCCTTATTTTTGACTTGTAGTTTTGGTTGGTATGGTTGGTTCGTATTGGCAATTAGTATGGAAGGCTGGTATGGGTGTTTTGTATGTTGGTCTTGCCTGCTTGTATGTCCAGTCAGCCTTGCTGGCTGGTTAGCTTGGTTGTTATGGGTATTAGCATGGTCACCTTGTATGGACATTCTTTATGGTTGGTCGTTATTGGTCGTCGGCCAGTATTAGTTGGTCTGGTCAGTCAGTAGTGTTGTTTGGTAGGTTTTCCTGGTATGGTTTGCAGGGGTGGTCGAATTCTACTTATCACTAGTATTTTTTGGTTGTATGGTTTTCTCATATGGTTGGTTCATATGGTTGCTGGTATGGATGGTTTGTATGTTGTGCTGATATTGTCGGTTTGTATTTTCAGTCTTGTCCATTTTTATACCTAGTCGACTTTCTTGGCTGGTTGCCTGGTTGGTTAATGTGAGTGTTTAGTATCGAAAGCGGCCGTGAATCCTCTGACTTGCTGGTCGGTTATCATTGGTCAGGTTGATTTGTATGGGTGTTTGGTATGGCTGGCTGGTTTAGCTGGTTCTGCCCATTCATATGTCCAGTTTGCTTTGAAGGTCAGTTGGCCTGCTAGATATGGGTGTTTGTTTAGGTCAGTTCTTATGGACAGTCAAAATGCATAATAGGTATTGATGGTGAGTCGCTCGTTCTTGTTGGTTAGTCTAGTAAGCCATGCTGGTCAGTTGAAATGATCGCTAGTATGGTTTTTTGTTCTGGTCGGTATTGTCGTTTGGTCTTGTTCATTGGTCTGGTCAGTTGGTCGATCTTTTCGATGAATGTTAAATTGGCATTGCTTTGATGGTAGGTTGTCATTGTCGGCTGGAAAGGCGCTTTGGTATGATCAGCTGTTAAGGACAGTCTGTCTTTTTGGTCGGTATTGCTGGTTGGTCGGTGCTGGTTGGTCTTGTCGTTAAGCATTGATGGCTAGATCGTCGGTCTTGATAAATGGTCAGGCCAGTTGGTATGGACAATTTTTGTGGCTGGTTGGTTTGGTTGATCTTGCACATTGGCATTCACTTTGAAGCTGGTGAAATAACCCTATTTTAAGTCCGGACATTTTATGAACAGACGTAAGCACATGGTTGTGTTCTGTAGCAGTTCTACTATTTATTGTGATAATAGTTTAAGTAATTTGTACTTTATTAGCTGCTAGGAACAACACTGATATTTCCCACTGAACAAAACCACAAAGTGGTTGAGAATGACACTGTCGTTAGTTAGTGGTAATCTGATGGTTGTACATTATGTTCTNTGAACAAAACCACAAAGTGGTTGAGAATGACACTGTCGTTAGTTAGTGGTAATCTGATGGTTGTACATTATGTTCTCTGCTCAGTTGATATTGTAGTGTTTATGCTTTCTATAGCATTCGAGTGTTTGAAATTATACTTTAAAGCTGTCAGTATGAGTTGTACAAACAGAAGAGATTAGAAAATTACTGCGGCAATGTTCGAGTTTGACGAATGTTAAATGCTGAGATTAGGTTATGTTTAGAGAAAATAATTCAATACTTTTTTCTTACATGTGCCGCTTTAAAACAATAGTATNAGCTGAGATTAGGTTATGTTTAGAGAAAATAATTCAATACTTTTTTCTTACATGTGCCGCTTTAAAACAATAGTATGATGGCACTAAAATTGAGTTAAAGTTTTAGGTATTTGAAAAGTGGTTCAAATTCTCTTGAAGACGATCTTAAAAAAGATCCTGCCCACATTAAAGATAAGACTAGCAGACATATGCCTGATTTTGGTAATGTTCTTTTCCATGAAATACATATTGTCAGCTATTCATCCAGTTCATATTCCGAGGACTCAGGGCCTGATAATGTGGAAAATAATCATCACTTAACAGGAACGGTCNCTATTCATCCAGTTCATATTCCGAGGACTCAGGGCCTGATAATGTGGAAAATAATCATCACTTAACAGGAACGGTCAATAAAATCAAATCAAGAAAAATTACTGAAAATCCTGAACTCCATAAACAAAATATTGCCAAGAGACTAACAAATCCTGGTAAACAATATGAAAATAAGAGAGGCAATATTATGAATGCGAAAGTTCTTTTTTCTGATGTGCCTTGTTAGTGTAAATGAAAATGTGGTGAATGTTCTTCAAAAGACGAACACAAGAATATGTTTGAAAAGTTTTGGGGAGTACATGATTTTAAGAGGTAAAGCACTCTTATTTGTGGCGTAATCTAATAACACGAAGTGAAACAATTGCGGTCAAGAAAAGAGGGTGAGTTATTATGGGGAGGGTCCACAAATATATTTTTAAGTCAGGTAAGGTCATGTCTATCCTAGTACGTAAACCATATTTTCTTAATACATGCTGTGTATCTGGTGGAATTTACCAGGTCCCTAAAAGATATTATTGAAGGCAAGGCTCTTTAGTGGTAGCAAAGACAAAGCATTAAGAAAATTAGTTAAGTATTACACAAACTATATAATAAAAGATATTAAATAATTTCTTTCGTATGGTAGCTATAACACAATGAAAAATAATCCAGGAAGAAAATATCTACATGTTTCGCTATCAGATAAATTTACTTGTTAAACGCAGAGAAATGTAACTCTGTCGCAAAGAACCATGTGAAAGAGCATTTTTAGAGTCAAATATTTAATACAAAATTTAATTTGCGCTTCTACGTTCCCAAGAAAGATAATTTCAAAGGGTGTAATATTTTAAAGATATAACACTGCAATCCTGAATTAAGTGATNAGGGTGTAATATTTTAAAGATATAACACTGCAATCCTGAATTAAGTGATGCAGAGAAATTGAAGTTGCAGACAGATGATGAACTGCATTTAAGAAAAGCAGAATTAGCCAGAGGTTGCATGTAAAATTATGCCACTTCAGCAAAGAATGTTCCGCACTCTTATGTTTGCAGTATGGACTTACAGAAAGCACTTACTTTTTCCAATTTTAACTGTAAATGTTCCGTATTACCAAATAATATTTTACTGTTAAGATTTTAGTGTTCATGACATGGAGAAAAAACTGGTTATTTTTATGTTTCGGACGAATAAANAATATTTTACTGTTAAGATTTTAGTGTTCATGACATGGAGAAAAAACTGGTTATTTTTATGTTTCGGACGAATAAACAGCATCCAGAGGATCTCAAGAGGTTAGGTACATTGAAATCATGGACTAAAATTTTGAGGTACCAGGACATTCTTTTCTGCCGAATGAATCGGACTTTGGATGTGTATAATTAGCCGCCAAAGGCAAAGTTGTGTTATCCCCCAGAACAACTGCAACGGCACAACATTATGTTGACATGCTGTCGCCATAAGAAGTTTGCTGAATGTAGGAACACCATGATGAGTCTTATTCTTCTGCTAATTCAGAAAAATATCACCAAAAAAATTTACACTCATATAAATCCAGTAAACTGGCTGCAAATGTAGTGGATCAGAGTTGAAAAACAGCACACCTACAGTATGCTGTACAAGGANAGTTGAAAAACAGCACACCTACAGTATGCTGTACAAGGAAACTATTCAAGACATTGGGGATTTTTAAACGTTATATATCACCTGAACTGGAAGGAAAGGAAGAGACCGGTGTTGCTAAAAAATTTACCGATGGCTACTTTTTACCCAGAAATAGGCCGGTGTGTTTGAAAAAGAAATAAGAAATTTTGGATCTTTTGCCATTCATCCTACCCATTCATCGTGCATTTTTCAACAATTTGAATACTACGACTGTGGAAGAAAACTTGGAACACTTACTCTACATCGAAGGAATGCCATGAGAAGGAGATGTTGATGGAGAATTGGAAGATGAATAGTGTTTCCACAAATGCATTATGGACAATTTAAAGTTGACTCAATTTATGTTGTATACAATATTAATTTTCTTACATTGTCATCTTTTAATTTATGAAAACAAATAGCTTTGTAACAGTGAAAATTATGATAAGAATAATAATGGTCTTTACATTTATTCTTTGGCTACTCATATAAACGTATTCTTATCAATCTCCGCTTGTTGAATATTGTAGAAAGTACTTCAGTTAGAGTACATAAATCACATCTTCATACCTGATCAGACATTAGTATCATAGTGGTGTAAGTCAGTTAACGTTCTTTTAAACAACATAAACTGGTACCTAATAAAAAATATAGTACCATTTTAAAACATAATTGAATGATTAACAATAATACATAATAAGACGTGATCAAATAGGGCGTTTAAATAGGCTTCCTTATCTCAAAACAAACTTATACTGACTTACACAACTGTCATTCTACCCAGTTCATTTGGCTTTGATGTTCAGTTGGCCTAGTTGGTATAGGTGTTTGGTATGCTTGGAATGTAAATTGATTGGTCGGTCTTGTTGGTTGCTTGGTCAGCCTTGGTATACGTTCGTGTTGCCAAATTGTCTTTTGGTTGAAAATTTTTATGTTTTTTTATATTTTTGTGTGTTTTATGATAACATTAATTGCAATTTTTTTACTATTGTTAATACAAAATATGTTTAAGTTTATTTACTAAACTGAATAGGTAATGGCTTTCAATTTATTATTAACTATTCCTATAAGACCAACGGAATTACATGACGTACATACATTTTCGGGGCCACAACAATTTACAATAAACTTAATTTCAGGGACATAACTCTAATGGTTGTGCATGGTATCGACAAAACATAGGCAGTTCAGCTGAGTGTCAATGATGGTACCACCAAAAATTAAGTCGGGATGCTATTCGCAGGCATGCCATTAGACGAACACATAACATTAATCTCTATTCTGTAATATCTCACTTGTCCGAAGAGGCACCTGAAATTTTATGACTTTTTACTTTGGTGGAGATAAATCTGTGTGGTACGAGCACTTACAAATATACCCACGAACTGTATTTGAAGGGACGAACATAAACTAATAACGTACCAGACCGAGTGCGAAAATGCCAGGGAAGAGAGAACGGTATGTCACCTCTTGCATCAAACTAATTGCTTTGATGTGGCGCGGCTTTGGCGAGTAAATGGAGCGGTATAAATTGATCAGCGTAAGAGGGTAGGCCATGTTTTGAGGAGGTTGGTGAAGAGGAATATTCAAATAAAATAATACGTGAGTATAGATGGAAACCGAATCATCAGTTAAAATAAAGCGAGTAAATTGAGTGACGACAACTAGTTGAACTGTTGGNAGATGTTGATGGAGAATTGGAAGATGAATAGTGTTTCCACAAATGCATTATGGACAATTTAAAGTTGACTCAATTTCTGTTGTATACAATATTAATTTTCTTACATTGTCATCTTTTAATTTATGAAAACAAATAGCTTTGTAACAGTGAAAATTATGATAAGAATAATAATGGTTTTTACATTTATTCTTTGGCTACTCATATAAACGTATTCTTAACTATCTCCGCTTGTTGAATATTGTAGAAAGTACTTCAGTTAGAGTAAATAAATCACATCTTCATACCTGATCAGACATTAGTATCATAGTGGTGTAAGTCAGTTAACGTTCTTTTAAACAACATAAACTGGTACCTAATAAAAAATATAGTACCATTTTAAAACATAATTGAATTATTAACAATAATACATAATAAGACGTGATTAAATAAGGGGTTTAAAAAGGCTTCCTTATCTCAAAACAAACTTATACTGACTTACACAACTGTCATTCTACCCAGTTCATTTGGCTTTGATGTTCAGTTGGCCTAGTTGGTATAGGTGTTTGGTATGCTTGGAATGTTAATTGATTGGTCGTTCTTGTTGGTTGCTTAGTCAGCCTTGGTATACGTTCGTGTGGCTAAATTGTCTTTTGGTTAGAAATTTTTATTTTTTTTTATATTTGTGTGTGTTTTATGATAACATTAATTCCAATTTTTTTACTATTGTTAGTACAAAATATGTTGAAGTTTATTTACTAAACTGAATAGGTAATGGCTTTCAGTTTATTATTAACTATTCCTATAAGACCAACGGAATTACATGACGTACATACATTTTCGGGGCCACAACCATTTGCAATAAACTTAATTTCAGGGACATAACTCTAATGGTTGTGCATGGTATCGACAAAACATAGGCAGTTCAGCTGATTGTCAATGATGGTACCACCAAAAATTAAGTCGGGATGCTATTCGCAGGCATGCCATTAAACGAACACATAACATTAATCTCTATTCTGTAATATCTCACTGGTCCAAAGAGGCACCTGAAATTTTATGACTTTTTACTTTGGTGGAGATAAATCTGTGTGGTTACGAGCACTTACAAATATACCCACGAACTGTATTTGAAGGGACGAACATAAACTAATAGCGTACCAGACCGAGTGCGAAAATGCCAGGGAAGAGAGAACGGTATGTCACCTCTTGCATCAAACTAATTGCTTTGATGTGGCGCGGCTTTGGCGAGTAAATGGAGCGGTATAAGTTGATCAGCGTAAGAGGGTAGGCCATATTTTGAGGAGGTTGGTGAAGAGGAATGTTCAAATAATATAATACGTTAGTATAGATGGAAACCGAATCATCAGTTAAAATAAAGCGAGTAAATTGAGTGACGACAACTAGTTGAACTGTTGGGGGGTGNAGGGGGTTAGTGTGGGTGGTGGATGGGGTTGAGGGAAGTGGTGACATGTGTTACGTTAGGCCAATAATTCGATAACATGGGGAAGTAGAAGGTTTAGGTGGCCAGCAGATTGACTGACTATATCATCAATGATAACTGGTGTGTGGTTGGAAGGGGAACCAAATAGTTGGTCGTTTGCTGGTCATCGTTCTAGGAGATGCTTAGCTCTGCGAACTTTAAAAGAGCCGAGCCCTGGTGTGGAGCGAAGGCAAAAAGCAATATAGCATAATCCTTTTTTTTATTGCCAAAAACATACAATGTCACATTTATGCCTGGCACAGTAAAAAATTGCACTTTTCTGATAAAATTAAAGAAAACGCTACCTGTAATATATCTTACATTATATATACATATGCGAAAAAATCAAAACCTTTTTAGTATTACTGGAATGTGGCTTTATCCTATGGCATAATATAATTACAATATATTTTAAGACCTAAATATTCATTGTATTATTAAATATATTTAACTTTACGAAATCAGTTGACATTCCACAATTTCTGGTATGATAAAAAAGTACATTGAAATAATTATACACGCCGGATTTTCTTATCTTATATCCATTTACCAAGATACTGTTCTATTTGTGATTATAATTTACCGCACTTATTGGGTGTACGTTCCTTACTTTTTTTTTAATGAATCTCCCGTTTTTAGAAACATTTCAGCTACTTAAACATTTACATTTTTTCGGCATTCTGCCAAAGTCCACTGCACTTTCCCATACATGCCAGAAGCACGCTACTCTCCAAATTTCTATACATGGCACCAGTTAATTTTAGCAAACACGGCGGTGTAGTGATAAAAACACCATGCTTCTACGACGGTGAACTGGGCTCTGTCCCCATGGCGTTGTCCTAGGCGACTCTACCAACGGGTTAAGTTTCGTTCTATGCAATGTTAACTTCACTTCGCCCTCTGCACTCTTAGGACCTTACCTGATAATGGCATTAATAAAGTCATTAACGATAATATTCTGTGACTTATTCAGAGAATTTAATAATTCCAAAATACTTCGCTACGTGATTTTCGCATGTGGGAATCGTGGTGGACGATGCCGCTGGTCAGCAAATTTCCGGTGGTATCACTCGCTTCTTCCGCCCTTGCATTGCGGCGCTGCTCCATACTCACCTCGTTTCATCCTCATTGGCTCTCAAGACCTTGATGTTAAAAGTCGCCAAAATTCCTCACGCTCCACATAAAAATATTTCTTAATAAGCGTTATTCGAAATACAATAAATTCTCCATATTAGCTGGTGGATTATCCGCTTTGCAACTGCTGGGCATCTTTATAACCTACAACAACAATAATTTAAATTTTTGCTTAAACAGTAATTGAGTATCATTTATGTAGCCAGGTTGTCACATTTTCTAATGTATTTCAAAACTGCGATTGCCAAAATAATTGTGGATTCATTGTGATTTTATCATATTTTATGAAGAAAGGTATATAATTGCGAATAGCTTTAGACTCTCACAGTGATTTCAGTTAAAAGTGAACTTTTATTTCACTGCCACAGAGAAAGCAACATTAAAATCCACAGTAATAGTCACAGATAACTACAGACAAATAAGCGTTTGGTATATAATATGCTAATAACCCGCAATTTTGTGTTAACAGCAGCATTCGTGGCCGCGAATGCGGATTGTCAGGAATTGATATATTGATTCTGTATAGTACAATAAATTAATAGAATGTTTGCTAACTACCTTTGTGAGACAAATTTCGTTAACTTAGGCGGTTAAATTGTCCTTTCCCAGAAAAAAAAATTACTTACGATAAATCTGTAGTATAGTTTTATAGTTGAGCTTAGTGTAAGATTCACCAACACGCCTTTGTTCTTATAGGTCGCTCAAATACAATGATAACCCAAATTAAAACAATAAAAGAAGAGTGTTGGCAACAGGAAAGTGATTTAAAGCAGAAGTATATGTAAAATGTTACCCTCACAAAATACAACAACTGTAGGGCAGTGTCAAACATGTTACACTCAAACTTACACTGCATTTGTCATCCGTATAAGGAGGGGAACATTGTTGGGCATTAACTAATTTTTTTCAATTGAAATCACAGTGCCAGCTTAAAAAATATCGGTACCTTAAATTAATACTAACACTGGTTAATCCTATCTTACTTATATTATAAATACGAAAGTCTGTGTGTGTGTGTGTGTATGTATCTTACCACTCAGCTCCATAACAGATGAACGAATTTTGATGAAATTTGGTATGTAGGTACTTTAGGTCCTAGAATAAGACATAGGATACTTTTTACACCGGGAAATTGTTCGGTTCCTGTGGAATAACAACCAAAACTTATTCTGCAATGGCTGGAAACNTGTTCTGTGACTTATTCAGAGAATTTAATAATTCCAAAATACTTCGCTACGTGATTTTCGCATGTGGGAATCGTGGCGGACGATGCCGCTGGTCAGCAAATTTCCGGTGGTATCACTCGCTTCTTCCGCCCTTGCATTGCGGCTCTGCTCCATACTCACCTCGTTTCATCTTCATTGGCTCTCAAGACCTTGATGTTAAAAGTCGCCAAAATTCCTCACGCTCCACTTAAAAATATTTCTTAATAAGCGTTATTCGAAAAACAGTAAATTCTCCATATTAGCTGGTGGATTATCCGCTTTGCAACTGCCGGGCATCTTTATAACCTACAACAACAATAATTTAAAATTTTGCTTAAACAGTAATTGAGTATCATATATGTAGCCAGGTTGTCACATTTTCTAATGTATTTCAAAACTACGATAGCCAAAATAATTGTGGATTGATTGTGATTTTATCATATTTTATGAAGAAAGGTATAAAATTGCGAATAGCTTTAGACTCTTGCCGTGATTTCAGTTAAAAGTGAACTTTTATTTCACTGCCACAGAGAAAGCAACATTAAAATCCACAGTAATTGTCACAGATAACTACAGACAAATAAGCGTTTGGTATATAATATGCTAATAACCCGCAATTTTGTGTTAACCGCAGCATTCGTGGCCGCGAATGCGGATTGTCAGGAATTGATATATTGATTCTGTATAGTACAATAAATTAATAGAATGTTTGCTAACTACCTTTGTGAGACAAATTTCGTTAACTTAGGCGGTTAAATTGTCCTTTCCCAGAAAAAAAATTACTTACTATAAATCTGTAGTATAGTTTTATATTTGAGCTTAGTGTAAGATTCACCAACACGCATTTGTTCTTATAGGTCGCTCAAATACAATGATAACCCAAATTAAAGCAATAAAAGAAGAGTGTTGGCAACAGGAAAGTGATTTAAAGCAGAAGTATATGTAAAATGTTACCCTCACAAAATACAACAACTGTAGGGCAGTGTCAAACATGTTACACTCAAACTTACACTACATTTGTCATCCGTATAAGGAGGAGAACATTGTTGGGCATTAACTAATTTTTTTCAATTGAGATCACAGTGCCAGCTTAAAAAATATCGGTACCTTAAATTAATACTAACACTGGTTAATCCTATCTTACTTATATTATAAATACGAAAGTCTGTGTGTGTGTGTGTGTATGTATCTTACCACTCAGCTCCATAACAGATGAACGAATTTTGATGAAATTTGGTATGTAGGTACTTTAAGTCCTGGAATAAGACATACGATACTTTTTACACCGGGAAATTGTTCGGTTCCTGTGGAATAACAACCAAAACTTATTCTGCAATGGCTGGAAACGTGATCGAAATATTTTTTCCTCTGGTGTCAGAGTTTATTAGGCCGCCCAAGGACCTCTGAAATAGCTGATCGACTGCTATCAATCGATTGCAACCGGGACCGAATATTTAACGTGCCCTCCGAAGCCCGGAAGCGCTCAGATGTTATGCCACAAAACGGTCACCAATCCAAATATGTGCCGCTGGGAACGTTGTTTAACTTTGGTGAGTGATTAAGATCCCTCAGCCAAGCGCTAAAAGTATTACTTATGTACACTTATTTCTACAGCTACAACTTGATAAAATTCACGTTTTGATTTCACACTTCGACGCTAGAATTAGAAATGTTGTGACTATGCGATAGTTGCATAGATACACTCCGAAAACAATACCCTACTACTTGGCTATCAGGTAATAAATATTTCCTTCCTGTTGGGTTGACGTAATCAGTTAAAAACCTAGGCTAAAAAAGTATAATTTTATATTTCTGTTTTCACATAAATGAATTGTCTTTTCCCAATTCATTTATTAGTGTATCACTGTAAAACTCAATTGTACCCTGGCGAAGCCGGGCCGATTGGCTAGTCTGAAATATATCGAATACCAGTGCCACAGATGTTACTGCAAGCGAATTCTGAAAATGATTTTAATTCATCTTACAGTAAAATATTACTATTATTGTGAGATGAATTTCTGGTATCACAAAAGAAATATTTTTCAAATTTTCGTCAGAATTTTGAACCTTGTCTTAATGAACCCTTTCAGTCATAGCAAAATATAAAAATTTTAGGTATTGCAAACAATTAAATTTTGTATAGTACTGTGCTAGGAATAACTTGTAAAGCTCTGTTGTTATAGGGACTAATGAATATGTGTTTTCCTTGATTGTATAGGCAGTTTGTGAGACAGTGGAATGTAGCCTCAACAGCGAATTATATTTCCTATACTTGATTGACTTACTTCTTTTGGAATCTGTTTCCTGCTGTGTATAGTTCAGATTATAAAATCCAGTTCCTGTGCAGCCTTCCATACACACGACACTAGGATAGAAATGAAAAAAAAATGCCCTGAATCAAGAAGGAAAAGCATGGTGGTTCCCTGATGTATTAATGTTCAAAACAAGAAAACAATTTGTAAATGAAAATCAACTACCATAATGTGGAGTGTGTAATCCACCATTGCTTCTGATGTGAATACCATTACATTTCGGGATTGATTATAATTCTTCGTGCAGTACAAAAACACAAATTCCGTAAGAAGAAATTCTGCAATAAGAAATTCCTTATTAGCATGTGCTTCGAAACATATTTTATGATAAAGAATTTTTTTATTCATAAACAAGCATTATGTAACTTTAAATGTATTAATAAACAAAACAGGTCATGTTTTGTAAGTATAAACATAAATTTATAGCATGCGCCAATAACATTAAACACAAGCTACACTTCTAAACTGGCCTGCTCAAAACAACAATTCTAACCGAATATAAAATATTTGATATAAGCTGGAACATCGTTTGTGTGCCATGCCAAATCAACAAAAATATAAATGACAAATATTCACTATGCAAAAGGAAAAAATTTTAATATTTCAGCTTGACTCGGAAAACACTGTCTTTGTTACAAATCAGGGAATGTTTCCATAAAGAAATGTTTGATTTAATATAAGTAGAGTCGATGACAAGGGAAATGGGAAGTAAGCGCCAGGCACCGGCCGGCCGCCATATTGTGGCATCACCCGACCGCCATCTTGGATCCAGCAGGTGAAGCATGGTTCTATAAAACGTAACCATCATAGTTAGGACACGTCATATGGATAACGGATATGTTATGACGGCCGCGCGAAAAAGCGAGCAAGGATAATGTTGTCATTCTCTCATAAGCAAGTCGTTATGTCTATGACGACTCCGAAGTGGGAAGTTTGCAGATGTTGGTACTTAATAGAATATGTTTGTCTGTTTTACTCACGTAGCTGAGTACCTTTAACATGGCGGCTACCCGAATTTCAACCTCAAGCTGTTTATTTTAGTTATGAAAAAAATATTTTTTCTACAGCCTTAGCTAGAAGAACGAAATTCTTAGATTTGTTGTGTATTATGTATAATTTATTTTAATAATAAAATTTAAAAAAAGTTTATTTATTCAAATATATGCACAATGTTTATTACGAAAGTATTTTAGCAAACAGTAGGGCCTATAATAAATATTATATATATATGTTTTTGTGTTTTAAATATTTCTTAAATAAATTTGATTACCTAGTTTGGTCAGAAAAAAATTAAAAAGGTTTATTTGGCAGCTTACTATATTTTAAGTTCTGTTAATAAGCGAGTTCATATGGAAACCAAAACCATATAATTCTGGAAACCAGTTCGATAAAATTAAAATAGCAACTGCTGTCACAGTATAGCGTCCATGAATAACATACTAAAAAAATATTCCTCAAAAATATATATTAAAAATATTATGATATTTACAAACTTAACTTCATGTGATGAATGCTAGTTTCGAGACGCCAGTGATTGAAGTGAAGTAGTAAATCTGACAATGTAGCCTCTACACTATCGTGAACTCACTTTATATTATAGAGTCACAACACTATAACTACCCATTTATATTAACAATTTTTAATTAGAAATTAAATATTATTGTGTTTCTTGTTTAAGCCTTTAATAACAGTTATTTTTATATCCAATGAAACCAGCACAATATATTTGTAATATTACTGGCCTAAAGCTTTGACAAAAAAACTTGTATCACAGAATAATATAATACTACCATAGAGTTCATATTTCTTAAAATCAAATATTTATGGAATCTTTTATTGTAAAAGTTGGCCGCCACATAACAGGACACCCCCAAAATTTCCGGAATGGTTGCAGATCATTAAATGCTGTTTTTGCTAAATTAAATTACGTACGGTGGCAAGTAATTTGCCACAAAGTGACTTTTCGTAACACACGTATGGACATATATATTTAAACCAAATGTGATTTTTCCCCTAGAAATATAAATGTATTTCAATGGCATCTGAAATATCGTGCGAAGAGGAATTCGGTGATATAACATATGCAATGGAAAGTTTCACAGAAACGCCAATATATAATGTGCAAATTTTATTGGCCGATAGCATGGGGCAGTGGACCTGTACTCACAACTGTAAGCAACTTGCGCCGTGACATTCTGGGAAGACCGCTTACTTACGGCAGCATAGTGCTTCCCTTAATGGGCTACGTGGATTCTCCGTCACCCAGTAGTGCATATTTCGTAAATTTACGAGCCTGTGGTTTGTGAAGTTCGCTTCATCGGTAAATAGTAGGTTCTTCAGAAAAATCGCTGTCATCCCTTACAGACACAAGAACAAACCTACAAAACTGAATACGCTGCTAGAAATTACATGTGATGTATGATGAAGAGCCACCTGCTATATAAAGATTTCCTTTGGCGCAGTATCCGCAACACATTTGGTTTACTTATTCCTACGAACATGGAACATTCTCACGTACCCATGTGGGGTACGACACGTGCCAACACATGGTGTTGATGCGTCTCGCCTGTAGCAGTCTTTCGTCGCATTCATGTTGTGGAATTGCAATCACCTTGTGCCAAGAGAAATGTGCAAATTTTTCGTGTTGTTTGCCGTGAGATGGGCGTCCGATTATGGTACCTTTCCCAATATATTTGGATGGCTTGCTTTGCATTTCTGTCACAATCACCGTAAAAAAAAGTAGAGGTTTCAGTATTTTCTCATTCGCGAACTTCATTACATACGTACAGACACACACTGCAGTACCACTTACTCTTTACAGAATACGAAGACTGGTGCTGCACCGCTATTAAGAAGCGGTCCCACCAGGATGTGTCACGGCGCGTGATGCTTGCTTACAGCTGCTTTAGTCCAGGTCCACTGCCTCATTCTACTGACCTACCTAACTTAATTATATTTGCACATTAATTCCTGGCATTTCTGTGTTACTTTCTATTGCATATGGCAGTATTTCCCAAAGTGTGGGTCGTGGCCCACTGGTGGGTCGCAGACAATAATTTGGTGGGCCCCGAAAAATATAATTTCATACATAAACATATGCATGAGTTATAAATGTTATAATTTAGAACCTACACGCATGCAATGCAACTGTCAATCAGACGTAAAATACTACGCAGAGTACGCAGTGAATGCGAAGTGGGTCCTGAAATTTAGCATTTTTTTTTTAAGGCTCGCTGTTTGTAGAACTTAAGGAATCACTGGCACATGTTATATCACAGAATTCCTCTTTGCATACAATTTAAGACGCAGTTGAAATAAATGTTTATTTCCCGGGGGAAATCATATATTGCTTAATTATTTCTGTCCATACATGTGGTACGAATAGTGACTTTGCAGGAAATTACTTGCCCCCGAACATAATTTCAGTTAGTGAAAACCACATTTTGTTATCTGCAACTGCTCTAGAAATTGTGGAGGGGGGTTGGTATTGGGGTACCCACTTTAGGCGGGCCATCCTGTTTATTTGTGGCATTGAATTATTTGCGAAAAATTTTGTCTTGTTTCTTCCTATAATATATCAGTTTTTCATGTTATTATATTTTATATGTGTGAATTGATAATTTCGTAATATTTAGTATCTAAAAATGCAACTTTAAATGTTCCTTCTTTTTAAAAATTTATTATTTGTAACTTTTTACAGATATTTTGACTTTCTGTAACATTATATACATTTTTAATTCCCGTACTTGAAATTTTTTTAATTCCTTTTAAGGTAAATAATACCTTGATCAAGGAAATATCCTATTGTAGAAAATTCTTTGTTACAGTTCGTCAAGAAGAGGCCACCGTGAAGCGTATAAAGCTGGAATACGATGAAATTGGACCTTGTCTACGTGAAGGCATGGAAGTGTGGGATCTTTTGACAAGCAAAGAGAGTCGCAAGTGTGATCCACAGATGTTATTACAAGCTATTCGGCAAGGTGTGCCACGCAGCAAGAGAGGTGAAGTTTGGCAGTTCTTAGCTGAGCAATATTGCCTGAAACAACCACCCATCGACATTACAAACTTCCCCAATTATCACGTTCCGTACGACAAACTCTTGCATCAGCTTACATCTTATCAACACAGCATCATTATTGATCTTGGTGAGTTTAAGTATATATAACTTCCCATGTTGCATAAATGCGATGTTCTCCTCGTAGAGGACTGGTCAACACTCTGAATTACAGCGTTATTAATTCTTTCTACTCACTCTTATTGAATCTGAACTTAGAAAACAGTTAATTTAGAGAATTATGCTTGGGTGATATTTCTGCTTATACAGTGGCTACGAGCTGTTGATGTGATGCTCAAAACATGCATATAAATGATAACTACAAAGAAAGCAAAGATACGATGACATTNAACATGCATATAAATGACAACTACAAAGAAAGCAAAGATACGATGACATTAGAGATGAATTGTGTAAGTTTAAAAAGACAAAACGAGTTGTTAACATTTGTTTTATCTGGTGATAGGAAAACGTTATAAACATTTGGGAGTTGGAATATATCAGTTTGTTTATCCAGCTTATAATGCAATGATTATGTTCGCAAACTTAAGAGAATAATCTTTGACTTCTTGGATGGGATGTCACTTAAGCCTCCTCCTGTAACTAAGCCAGTTGTCCCACATGTTCCAAAATAAGCATGAAATGTCTATAATGCTATAAAAAATTGTGAAAACAGTTTGGTATCAGAAACTTAAAAATATAGGACTACTTCAGCCAAGAAATAGGATCAAGTATTGTCTCATCAGTTCAGGCGAAAATCTGGTTCTCTATACAACTAATACTCCAGGCAAACACACTCTATCGTACAATAAAAATTTTTATAATTGTATTTCAATTTAATTTTGTAAGGTCTTTTACAGACCATAACTGAGATTTCTAATGAATGATACATAGTGTTTTAAAGTTATATGTTCTACAATTTGTCATTTGTATGCAGATCTACATTAAAATATTGTGCAATTTTTTAAAAAATATTGAAAAATATTTGTTCATGTCAATTATTTTTATTGGTATTGAGAAATTTAAAGAATTTTTTTTTTGACCACACTATTTGTACTTTTTAAAGCTTCATAAATATTTCTGGTGTGTTATTTCAAGTATTATCTTTTGACTTCTTGCAGCATTTTTCTTCGTAATATTGCGACAAACATTTTAATGGTTTAAATGTAGGTTATTTATCTCACATTTGCTGTGTCATTCAAATCAGTCAAGTGACTTTGGATATAAGGGGTGGACTTTGTGACGCAGAATTTTTTGCGGTTATCTACATTTCCTTCCTTTTCAAAGAGATAATTTTTTATGTTCAGTGGTTCAATTGGCACTACTGAATATCTGAACATCCCAGTGAATTAAGGGGACATTTAAAAGCGTTTTTTTTTGGTGTCACACAGTCACAAAATAATTAACCCCCGCTAATGGTACTTCGTAAAATTTTTATCTGTGTATTGTTTTAAATTAGCGGTTTTTTAATTTCTCACTTTCAAAATATGTAATACATTCCAATTAATATTTTATTGTTATTGTTGTTACTGAAAGACACAGAAATAAATTTAATACAAAATGTTTCTATAAATTATTGCATGATTGTTTTTAACATCGGTATTACTTATAAATATTATTATTTAATTTAAATAATTTTTAAATAAAAATTTTATGTAGTTAATTACGAATTATTTATGATTATTCTCGTGAAAATGGAACTGCATATATATTATTTATTTCATTTTATATAACATTTATTAAAATTCATTTATGAATCTCTGTCTTAATATTAAATTTTTTATTCATTTATTATAGTTTTTGAAAGTATGATTTAACTTTCTTAAATGTAATACTTGATTTCAGTGGGATGTTTATGTTATTTTTAATAATAATTATTATTTATATTAGTGTTAAAGAGTTAATTTTAATTTTATTACATTAGCCCTACAAAAATATGTAAATTTGCTAATAGTACATTTTTAATTTTCAATATATCCTTAATTCAAAAACAGATAAAAATATTTTAAAAATATTAAAAATATTAAATAATAATAACATGTTAGTAATTATATTTTCCTACCTTCATATAATTGTCAATACGATTTTATTATAAAATTCCTGGAAAAAATTGTTAGGAAATTTTCAGTTTAAACATTAGACACAAATGGCCACTCAAAGTAAATTTGATTTTTGTGAAAATTCAAAATGGGTGAGGTTCGACAGTTAAAAAGTTAAAAAGATATTAAAGCCATCAACTATTTATATCCGAGGCATTTAGAGATATGGTGACATAAATTGGCAGAGAATGTATAAAATTTATGCAATAGAAGAGTGAAATGGAATTATTTTGGACTTCTTTAAAATTATTACTTATAAAAAGTGTAATTTAAATACATATAGTTTGGCATAATATTGAGTGATTAATGTTAAACATCCAAGTTTCATGAGATTGACATAATGTTTTCTAAAATTATTACAGTATCTTACCCTTCAATGACAAATCCACTTTTATACACAGTTTTGGTTTTTAGTAAAACTCCTAATTGATAAGTGTTAACCTGCTGGAATCAAATGAAACCACGAAATACAAATAAACAAAAATATTTCCAAAATCCTTGTTGGTATAAAATCACTGAATGGAGGGATCGAGTACTGCCAGGTTCAATCCCCAGAATTTCGCATTTGGGAATAATGCTGAGTTAGCGAGTTTTCTCGGGGAACTTCACATTTTCCCCGTCCAAACATTCCGATACTGCTCTATATTCACCTTGCATTCTTCTCAATGACCCTCAAGACCCCGTTCTTAAAAATCGACCATACCTCTACACTCCACTTTTACACATGCTTTATTTTCTGTGAAGTAAATTATTTTTAGTTTATGTACACTGGTGGAAAATGGAAAATGAACACCTCGGTGCAATTGTTTCACATGAATGAATGTTGTATTGAATAATTATGCAGGTTGTTCACTGTTATCACAGTGTCGTACACCTATGGACAGAGGCTACAGAGTGTTTTGAACAACAATGTCAGTATCTTGTGTAGCCTCCTTTAGCGGCGATACAATCCTGCAGTCATGCATAGAGATGATCATTAAGGTGTCGTATGTCACCTTGGGGAATAATGTTCCACACTAATTCCATCTGTTGCTGCAATTGGTAGAGGATTGTTGCCGCTTTCGCAGGCCGCACAAAATGCCATCCCATCATGTCCCACACATGTTAAATGGGGGACAGGTCGGGTGATCTTGATGGCCAGGGGTGTTGAGGATCACCTTCGAGAGCGCGTTGAGTAACACGAGACTTGTGTGCACGGGCATTGTCCTGCTGGAAGAGGACATCTCCTTGGCATTGTAGGAACAGCAACAAAATGGGCTGGATGATGTTCTGGATGTAACATAGATTGTTCAGTGTTCCTTCAACAAACACCAGAGGCATACAGTCATTGTAGGCTATTGCTCCCCAAACCATGATGCCAGCAGTTGGTCCTGTGTGTTGCGGCCATATACACTCTGGTTGTTGCCGCTATTTTAGTCGACGCCGCATTCGCACATGACTATCACTGGCGCCAAGGCAGAATCTGCTCTCATAACTGAACACAAATCCATGCAATAAAATCCTACAGTTGCGACGTTGGCGACACCATTCGAGGTGGGCTGCACAGTGATGAGATGTGAGAGGAGGCCTGGCAGGCGGCACCCTTCATTGTAGCCCAGCATCCAGCAAATGGTTGGTGATGGTCCTTGCTGACACCCTGGGTGCAACAGTGTCTCTAATATGTGCGGCGGTCGCCATGCGATCAGCAATGGTAGCTCGTATTATGCGGTGGTCCAGGTGGGAATCCGTATGTTGTTGCCATCGGCATAAGGTTGACAAGTATGTGCACCATCGTTGAACCATCGGCACCACCAATGATGCACAGGAGACACTTCACGTCCTACGTATTGGGCAATTCTTCGGACTGACCATCTAGCCTCCCTCAGGCCCACAAAGCAAACTCGTTCAGAGTCCATTATTTGTACTCAGTTTGGTCGCTATACCATCGTGGCATGTCTATAAAGCTTACTACACACAGACTGATGCATGAAACAACTGACTACTCTTTCACTGAGTCACCTATAGTTGTATTGAGCGCAGCGCTCTTTTGCCTAGTATGGGGTTCCTACTCAGTCCACAGCTCAGCACTGTTAATCATTGCATGTACTGACCTTTATCAGTGCCCCATGCGCGTATGGTGTTTCTACGTCACCACTGTAGTGGTGTTCATTTTTCATTTTCCTCAAGTGTATTTGCAGTTATTAACAAGAAAAACTGAGACTTTCAAATATATATTCAAAATTGCCTTTGGGAATAATCGGCTATTGACAAGTTGTGTGCTCCCATACCTAAGGCAGCTTGCTGCACAACAAACAATGCCCAAACATGCTGTGTTAAAATTGCGCCGAGTACCAAATTTTCTCTTTGTTGGAACCTCGTCCAGATTGCACTGTCCTCAAGAATCCAGGCAATAATACAGCAGATTTTATTTGCAAAAAGCATTTGTAGTAAATCTCTTTAAGTTAATGCAAACAGGGGAATATGTTCAATTCACCTTGCTGTTTGTAGAGAAATAACAAGAAAATACTGTAGTATGAAAATGTTCCCACTCGCACAGGGGAACCAGCGGACAGGAGCCAGGAGCCACCCACCATCATGGTCGATGTCACAACCGGGGTCGCGGTCTTGGATTGGAGCAGTCAAGTTGATTTATATTTCTGACCCCGGCAACCGTGTTGTATGTGTGTGACCTTTTACCTTGACCGCAGTGAAATTGACATCTAAAAATAGAGAAAAATTTAAAAAAATTCTGAAATTCAGGAAAATATGTTACTACTGATTCCGACTGTTATGCTGTATGAGGGTGACCTACACCACAGTGACATTGAACTCAAAATCGAGAGAAATTTGTAAGAAATGAAAAATCTTAAAATGAATAATAATTTTATGTCACTGACACCGACCTCGATGTTGTATGTGGGTGAACTAGACCTTGATCCCATTGACCTAGTTACTCGAAAAATTAAGATAAAATCGCAAACAATCGAACAAATTCTAAAGATAAAGGAAAGTATGTAACTGACCCCGAGTATGTTGGAGGTAGGCGACCTTGACCCCAGTAACCTTATACTTAAAAGTCGACGAAAAATTGTAAAAATCGAAAGACATAAAAAAAGGAAAATATTATAATACTGACATCGACCACAATGTTGGATGTAAGCGAACTTGACTGCAGTAACTTTTAAATCAAAGATCGAGAATACATTCGTAAAAAATAGAGGAAACATTACATAACTGACAGAAATCACCATGGTAAATGTGTATAACATTGATAGTTCTATTCTCGTAAAGATAAAAGAGTACAGCTAATCCCTAGTACGACGATCAGTAGGCGATTAATTAGCCAGTTTCCCGCGACCCCTGTGACAGTTAATAATTGTCAATATAGTTTATCAATTTTTTAAATCTCCCCTCCCCCCTTCCCACCATTTAAATAAGCAAATTATTGGCTTTATGTAACACATATATTATCCCATCCACGCACACACCTTTTAACCGCTCTGCCCTCTACCGTCATCACCATTTACTCACAATCGCTCGACACACTTCACCATCCACTCATGCCATCAACAAACCACATAATCTTAATCCTCTCACCATTTTCTCGACTTGACATAGCTCAGCCCCCTTCATAATTTACTCGCCATAACTCAATCCACTCATCATACACCCTCGCCTACAAGCCACCACTTGTATCCACCGCCCTCACTGCCCAGCCCATGGATAATCATCCTGTCCCTCTTACTCCAGCTACTTTTCCACCTCAATTTACTCACTATAGTTCGAATGAATAGTCGGTGCCCCTAGCCCACTCCCCAAGTCAGTTGCCATACCTTCTATTACTCACAAGTTAGACTCCCCTTCCCCCATTCCAACATGCCACGACCCAACAACCATAAACAATTAAAACAACTTTGTTTACTCACTATAGTTGGACAATCCCCACACCACCGGTATTTCGTCAGCCTCAATTACCCCCTCGTCGAGCTCGTGATTGACTGTTGGTCATGCAAAACCACGATAACCCCAGATAAATAATGTTGCCAAAGTCGCACGACATCATATATCTTACCCTCAAGTGACTTATTATAGATAATATTCTCTCTCCTGATCTTCGTTTATAAAATTCTTATAAGTTATATTGTTACAATATTCCAGAGAGGCGTGTCGGAATTGGTGAAGGGTTGATTTTTATAATAAAAGGGAAAGAATTTCACTATTGGTAGTGAAAATTGCAACACCCAAAAGAATATCCCGAATAAATCCAAACTCGGCGTAAGTGTAGAACAGTGTACCAGAAATAAGTGATTACGATTGCAGATATATGGCGTTCACTTAGGCCCAGTAGCGCCCTCTCGTTTTTGACTGGAAAGGTCAGTGTTACGTCAAGATCAGTCAGTGAATAGCCATCAAACGAAGCGAAAGAAAGTGCATATCTCGTCGATGTCTAAGGGCGTCATATTAGAATGTGAGTTCGAATGGGAAAGAATGATCGGTTTCTGGGATACAGGTTTGTCATATAGTGACATATCGGCTAGTACAGGGCATGCTGCAAGGATAGTGATGCGTGTGTGGAAACAGTGGATAGAGAGGGACGTACGCAGGGACGAGCGGGTACTGGACTATGCAATGTTACCACAGCATGGCAGTAACCTGTACAGCCTCGTCCACATTGTTGGCTCAAAACTGGAGCAGTGCAATGGGTGTGTACCTGTCTGTGTCGATGGTTAGACTCTGTCTGCTGCGGGCTGGACTGGTGGGACAAATGCCATTGCGTCGGCTTCAATTGTCCAACAACCACAAACGCCTTAGACTGTAATGGGCACATGGACGTTGTCACTGGCATGCTGAATGGAAAAATTTTGTGTTTTTGGAAGAATCCTGCTTCAACCTGTCTTACAGTGATAGCTGCATTTGTTGTAGACGCTACCGCGGTGACCACATTCTGGCTGCTAGCATTGTGGAGCGGCATAGCGAGCAAACTCTGTGTGTGATGGTGTGGGGCGCAATCGAATACAACATGCGATCTAGACTCCTACGAATTGAGGGTAATCTGAACAGCCACTACTACATCAGGGAGGTTTTAGAGCTTGAGGTAATGCCACTCCTTCAGGAAACTCCACATGTCATGTTTCAGCAGGAAAATGCCCAGGAACATGCGGCGAGGAATGTTCAAACCTTCTCCAATGTACTACGGGTACCACTGCTTCCCTGGCCTGTACATTCGTCTGACATGTCGCTCATCGAACGTGTCTGGGATACAGGTGGTCAGCGATTTGTTCGTCATGGTCCTACAGAAACCAATGGTGATGCTGTATGGATTCGCATACAAACCACCTGGAGGGAGATTCCCCAGGAACACATCCAGGTTCTCATTGATTCCATGCCAAGATATTAAGGTGTTCTAATTGCAGCATATGGAGACTCCACACCAAACTGAATTCTCAAGGCAAGATGTCATGTACAGTTATGTAATTCTAATTAATTGTGTACTTTCATGCTCCTAGTCTGTGGTATAAAGTTTATTTTAATCAAGGGTGTCCTTCTTAGTGTTGCATTTTTCACAAATGTTACTGCGATTTTTTCTTATTTATTCACACAACTAATGTTTAAAACATTAAAATGTATGCATCCACTATCACATTTTATTTCTCAGTGAGAGCAATACATAATGTAAATCTGAACTCTAATTAATTACCTTCTCATTATCTCTGTTTGGTTATAGTCAGTTAAGGAGCCTCCCTAGAAGGGAGATTGTCCTCATTACAAGCCATTTTGTTTTGTGAAGTTTCTCAATTTTCAATTAGTATCTGAAGTTGACAATTTTTGGAGCAAAGTTGTAAGTCTCTTCTTCGTTAATGTAGTGGAAACTATGTCATTAGCATGTAAACTCTATTATAAAAATTACGAACTCTGCAAGAAATTGCAATAAAATCCCTTTGTTTACAGCAAAATTTCTTTTGCGAGATAATAAGTTTTACTTTAGTAACACAGCGACATCTTTCGTGAATACTTAGCTGTAGTAAAACCTTTCAGGGGAAGAATGGAAAAGCTGGCCGGGCTGGGGGGCTGGGGTGGATTGGGATAACTGCTCGGTGCGGAATCCATCGAGCAAGGGGAACGAAGGATCTGTGTTTTTGGGCGATTTCGAGACCGCCTAAAGTGAAGATGCTGTTTGTGAAGGAAAGACGAGGCTAGCAGGTCGTTGTGCATAAATCGGTTTTGCTGCCATGAATGATACAGGCAAGGACTGGAGATTTTGTAAGAAGAAACTAATGTTAGACTTGGAGTTATCGCATATTGTTTATCATAATAGTTTATTTACGATAGGCTTTGTTAATAGTTATGAATTTATTACTTATCTCTAAATAATACAAAACAAAGTTGCTTATCCGCGTCTGTCTGTGTATTCGCTTAGTACTTCTAAACTACTTGATGGATTTTGAT
>NQII01010233.1:12324-39739 GCA_002778355.1 Clitarchus hookeri | reverse complement strand
GCTAACTTTACATATGGCGGAAGGATAGAAACTAGGCAGAGAAACATATTCTAAGAAGGGCGATCAAAAGTACCCATTTGTCCGGGAACAGTATGTACACGGTAATTTTCTATATTTGCATCTCACATCACGAGAGATAAAAATGACTACCAGTTTACCCTCCCTCTTAACTAGCACACAGTTGCAAAAATTTCATGAAACAAACGATTGAAATGTGAAAATGATGTTTCCGCAATTTTCAGGACCCATTACCGCTACCACGGAATTAAAATGTTTAAGTAAACGTCGGTTAACTCTTCTTAAGATTTTTGATTAATAGGACCTAAATATTCTAAATATTTACAAGAATTTCACTAATGCTAACAATTTTCCTCAATTAATAAACGTACTGTAAAACGTCATCACTCGACCCTGTTCGCGCGTGATCATGTCCGTGGTGTGGCTTTGCGAATGGGTGGACTAGTAATCAAACTTGACAAAAAATAAGTTTGTAATCTATGTGCTAGTATAATTTTTTACTTTATATTTCACAGCAATTAATTTTCCTCTAACTAGTCAAGAAATGGTAAAAAAAATTAAAGTGGAATATAGCTATAAATTCCGTCTTTCTAATTACTTCACCATATGGAAATGAAAATTATGCCTTAATATATAACTTGATAATTCAAAAGCATCTGAGTTTAGTTTTTAAAATCGGCAATTCAGACGCATTCTTGAAATTAAACGATGTTCATTATCCACTAAACATGTATTTATACAGGTATGCTTAAATTACACTGGCATAAGTGCCGGCTGTGTGTAGACACGCCATTCAGGATTTTTTGACATCTCAATTTAGTTCTTGTGATAACTCTGCCTCTAAAACGATTTTATCTTTGAAACCCAATAATCAGTTCGCAGACTAGCGGTACTTACGAAAGTGATATTGACTTTTATTAGCAGCTGCTTTAAATACTTCCCTTCGCTACTTGTTATTTGTTATATATGCTCTTTATTATTTGTGCCACACTTATAATGTGAAAAGTCGTGAAATTATAGTATTTTTAACTCCACTAACTAAAAAAAAAAATATTTAAAATTTTAAACACCGTACATTAATTTTTAAAGACAACATTAATGTTTTATTATCATAAAAATTATTTGATATAATATTTTAAAAACCTTATCAACGCATACATTGTATTTTCAAAACAATTATTGTGCACATAAGCTGGGAACAATTTTTAAAATTAAATTATGGTTTCTTTGACGTCATCGACTTCATTCTTACTAGAAATCATTCTTGCATATCACTTTTTTAGAGTTTTCATCTTTATCGCTAGCGAGTGAGCTGTTGTCATTTAGGGTATCATGTTGTATTTATTAGAGGAAATGTATTTGCAGAATATACTTAATAAAATACAAGAAATCTGTTAACTTCAGAGAGTTTGTAGTTTTAGTACGATGGTGAAGTTTCTGGAGAACAATATTATGGAATTAATTTTCTCACCCTCGTTTTTCTGCAGGTTCAGATAGAGAGAAGATATCTGGATATATGTTAAGGGAAGTCTCGTGAAGTGTTGTGTAAGGCTTACTTATTTCATAATGTAACCACTGTATCGATTACCGGGTTTTTTTTATGTTTTACAAAATTATGTTCTAATGTTGCTCTACTACAATAAAACCTACTGCTGCTTTCTTACTAAAAATTTTCTTCTTTATAGTTACAATTAAGAAGTAGCAATCATTGTGCACAAATATTTTTTTTAATTTTCTGGCATATTATTGATTCCCTCAAAGTTATAGGCTAGTGTTTCCGAAATCATACACTTATAGTGAATATTTTCAGTCTTACAATCTTGAATTAATTTAAATAATATCAAGGGTAACTTATTGCTAGATTACGTGCTGTATATGTTCCGGGATTTCTTTACAGTACTTAAACTATTCTCATTTATAACTCTTTATAATTTTCTTGATGTTCCACTACCTTTTGCTATTATTATTTCCCGTTCATTTATTTTCTTTTTCTTTGTATTTGACATTGCAACAATACAATTACATTTAATTTACATAAATATATTATTTTTAAGACAAATACAGAAGGCATAGATACAGACAGAAACATTAGGAAATATCTGTCGGTAAAATAATAAATAAATGGAAAAGAAATGGGAAAAATATAATAATAATAAAATATAAAATGTACAGAGAACAAATATAAAGCATTTACTGGTGGAATCATCTGACAAATTTAATTAGCATAATTAACCAAATTTCGACACTATGTCATAAGAAACAATTAAGAGGCAGGGTGCGTGCACGAAAACAAGCAGAAAATGCAGTAGGCACTTCATTTAAGGACTGGCCGTAACTGTAATAATGAAACTGAAAGGAAAGTTATCCCGGTTGGACAGATAAATATAACTACGTATCAGAAAATAAAATGTAAATTAGCTACTTTGAATTTCTGATGTTCAGTTACAAGAAATTTTATCTATGGTGACTCACAATATTCAGTAAACAGGTTTCTTTACTTCAAATAAATGTCAACTAGGTAGATAGGAAATCTGTCATTAACTTCGTTTTCTCCACTTTAAATACTGTAACACTTTCCATTCAAATAACATTAAAGTACTTGAAGTATTTGTTTAATCATTAATGTATGGTTCATAATATTTATCATTATCTTAATCACTACCTCCTGGTTCACCATCCCCAGCCCAGTTTACTTTCCCTTACTGCTATTAAAATAATTAAATATAAATTTTCTCAATAACGCTATTAATGTGATTGTCATCAAGACTGTTACAAATGAAGTGATGTATAATTGCACCAATTCATTTATAACATTTATAATTATTTTGTTCGAATAATTGTAAGGTGGTTTACATCTAATTGTTACATGCATACCTTTGACACAACTAATTTGTACCTAAACGAAGAACATATTTTACAGGAACGGTATGATTTTTGCCTAAAAATGAGAAAATATTGACTTTCGCCATTTCCATCTTCACACTCCTGATAGTATAAAAGTAACTGTTACAATTCTTGCATAAATAATACAAATTACAGTATTTTACAGTGCCATGTTATAATTCTTACAAACTGCGGACGTTACAGTTGGAGAGCGTAGAGTGAATCTTATATTAATATTATAAGTTACACTGAAAAAATAGTTTTTTGGTGACCAAAAAAATTTTGTTGGCAACCACAAAATTAATTCGTCAATACAGAATGTCAGGTAATTCGCGGATACGTACTGTACCACACGAATCTGTGGTCAAAACTATATATAAAGTATTCTGTGGTAAAAACGCGGAGGACCCTTTGTTTCAGATGAAAATGACCTTAAAGCTGATAAAATGACTTTATTTCAAATTAAGCACAGCATACAGCATCAGCATACAAAACGTAGAAACGTCATAACAGGTGTTCTTAGTTTGCTCTGCCCATAGCAATGCGCTTTTCCGCACGTTGGATGCATGCAGCATGCACGGAGCTTGGCCGCCGGATGCACCCATGGCCATTGCCACGTGCCAGTACTCACTGCATGTGAACTCCATGGCCTCTTTGGCACTGCTGAGCTCGGCTCGTTTCCTTACCGCATATCTTACGATCGACACGTTAGTTCTATCATTACCACGTCACCTCATTTTTATCTAAGTGGAATACCACGTGTTTGCTACAGTGGTTTTTGGATATTTCATGTCGTTTTTCTCGTAAACTAAGGGTCTTACGCATTTTAACCAAAGCGTATTTTCTACTTAGTTTTGATCACAGATTCGTGTAGTGCAGTCAGTATCCACGAATTACCTGACATTTTGCGTAGACATGACAAAATATTTTGTGGTGCCAACAGAATTGTTTTTATCATTCCAGTATTTAGTGGAAATTACAAAATTACGTTTGTGGACACCAATAAATTCAGTATGTTTGTAGGCAATAACGTGTTTGTTAGTCGTAGCGAAAAATGTTGCGATGATAGCAGCAATACTGGTTAGTGAGACTCACAAAGGTGTTTTGCGGGTTGTGGGTTGTTGTAGGTAGGTATGGTCTAAAAACGATTTAACACTAATTTAAAGTCGTCACGAATGGAGTTCGAATTTTGGACCTCTCAACTGCTAACTCTGCGTGTTACCATTGCGCTACCTTGCTCGACGTTAAATAGTTGTATTCGGCATGTGTATAACGGAAATCTAATAAGTGGCACACACGACAAGGCTTGCACAATTCACCTCATGGTAAGTTAATTTTCTGGAATCATTTACGTGTAACACTTACATACTTGGGATAAAGAAATTATATAATCCGTTCATAAGTACTTAAGAATATCCCTTTTGGATTAGTTCATAACATGATGCAAAGAACGGAACACAGACAAATATGGCATCTTGGCCAGACAGAAGGTGGCCACTTCGAATATGCCAGAGTTCATGTGCAGAATATAACGGATGTACTTTTGCAGTTGCAACAAATGTTTTACTGTGGATAACGTGAACGTTGTTGCTGCCAACAAAATATTTCGTGGCAGCCAATAAAGATTTTTTTTCAATAAAAAGATATGTTAGTACGCACTATATAGCTTTATTACTAGTCAATCTACGTGTTATTGGGTACCACAAACTGTTTTTTTTTTACCAAAAACAAAATTTAGCCTTTGAAAGTATCAACTAAACAGATTTTGTAGCAACTAACAAATCTTTTTTTTTCAGTGTACCGATATAACTAATGCTAATACATATAATTTTTATGACATTCTTAAAAGCTTATATTGTAAGTAAGCGCTAACGTCTTGTTCACAGCAGTACCATTATATGTGGAACCAGAAATATATACGACTCTAGTGACAGTTACAATTACACATGTGCTTTACCCGGGACTCGAAACCAGAACACCACGTACCATAATCTGGAGTGCAACCAACTGCACTATGGGGGCATGATTCGAAGCATCAACTTCGGTTTCAATCAGTTTAATGCTTTGGTAGAAACTAGTTACTAACCTAAAGTATTTGCAGAACCATCATTTAGAAAAAAAAAAAAAAAAAAAGTGAGTTACTTAAAAATGTAATTTTTCACGGTTTATCGTAGCACTACTAGTATGCAGAATTAAGTGTGAATCGGTTGATTTGTCCTCGAAATATGGCATAAGAGATTAATTTCCTAATCTGTTCCTATCTTTATAAATGGCGAACATAAAGGTTATGTATTAGCACATTCTATGTTTGTCATAGCTACTGCCAGCATATAAAGTTTGGTTGACATTGTTTGGGACATATGACACAATTAACCTAAAATATGTACATGATTATTATTTTGAAGATATATGACAACCCCATAAGACTTATAAATGTACGTGGAATGCACAAGTACAACTTGTCACCTTAATTTTCTGGGAATCAGTGAATTGTTTCAAAATATAAATAATTAAACTGAATTTTTCATGTGGTGCTATCCACCAAGATGACGAACAAAAAAATAAAGGTATTAACACATTTGAAGATTGCATTTATACTGCCAGCATACAAAGTTAAGTTGAAAATGGTTATATGGTTTCGTAGACTTAGCATTCTATGTTAAAATGTTTATATGGTAGCCACTTATTTTCAAAATAAATGTCTAGCCCACTTAAAAAGTACAAGTTTACATGTCCTAGTATCATACTAATTGTTTGCTGAATATGGTCGGAATAGGTCGATTAATATATAGATATGACACTAAACTCTTTATTCATGTGACTTTAAAATACCGAATTGCGAACAGAAGATGATCTGTGTAAATACGTCTAATAGTTGTAAAAGATACCGCCTGTATACAAAGTAAAGTAGAAATAGTTTACATAGTTTCATGGATATAGCATACTTAGCTAGAATGTTTGTATGGCCGCTGTTTTGAAAATAAGAGCCTGGCCCTCTTTAAACATCTAAGTTTATATATGTTCTATCCTATTACTTCCTATTTGTCAAATTATGTAGTAATCGATTTATTATTACCCGAGATATGGCATCAAAAGTCTGTATATTTCCATGTAACGCTATCTTAAATATGGTGGACAAGAAAAGTTATGTGTACGCGAATTTGATAGTAAAGTGGAAAATTGTTACATGGTTCTGTAGATATAGCATAATAAACTAAAATATTTATGTGGCAACCATTTTGAAAATAAGTTTCTGAACCACTTAAAATATACCAGTTTACATGGCCCAAAATAGATATGCTTGTTTTCTAAGTTTGGTGGTAATCGGTTGTTTGTTTCTCGAAATAACATAACTTAATTTTTCATGTAAAGTTATCTTATGAAATGGAAACAAAAAAGCCATGTATTGGCAGATTTGATGATTGCTGGACGATTTTGACCAAACGGTATGTTACATATAGCAAATCAACCAAATATATATATCCGACATTTTGAAAATAACAGCAAAATTTAAATCGCGTATGTTTACACGGTCTACGATAGTTTTATTCGCATGCCGAATTCGGTGGTAACCAGATAAGTATTTTCCGATAGATAATGTAAAACCTCTATTTTTCATGAAAACCTATATTCTAAAATCGCTAACTAATAACAATATATGTCTTAATTCTATGCCTACTTGATTCATTGGCGGTATACCAAATTTGGTTTAAATCGGTTAACTAGTTACCGAAATATAGCATACCACCCAACATTTTGAAATGTTAGCGATTTTGAAAATGAGTGCCCGGCGTGATTAAAAACTATAAAAGTCGGAAGTGCTTATTAACGACTACATGTGTAATAAGTTTGGTGTAATTCAGTTTATGCGTTCGAATGTCTTAAGAGGGGTAGGGGGCATACACCCAGTCAGACATTGTAAGGAAAGTAGGCTAATAACACTGTTAAAAGACACTTTCTAACCATACCAACTATGATGACCTCAGCGTTATGACATTATTATTATCCCCACATACCACCGTATTCTCACACGCGCGAAATTGCAACTGCATAAATATTTTAGGTTAGAACATCGAACCTACCGAATTATTTAATCATATTAAACTGAACTTAGTACGTTGGTAGTTCCTTTTGCAAGCATGCAATGCGCTTATTTAAGGTCAGTGTTGTTTATCATTTTGTATGATATTTCCACTTCCACCCATAAACATAAAGCTCTTACGACATATATCGGGAACTGCTTACCCCGTTCCCATCAAATATGGTGTACAAATAGCGCTATGGTAGGCGAGCTTAACTTGCGTATACAATTGAAGTACACTGCCGGGCAGAGAAAATGTCACACCGTGAAGGAATGCTTGAAAACAGGTTAAACGGCACGCATACATAGCCTAACAGGTGAGGGACAAGTTATTTGATTTTCATATACAAGCAAGGCTCCAGTGACCTAAAATACAGAATGATTTTCATTGATCAAAGTCCACAGTTCATCATTTCGTGGGGTGGGAGGTTATTCAACTGACGTCTAATCGTGTCCCACAGATTCTCAATTGGCAAGAGATCAGGAGATTGGATCGACCTTGCAAAGCATTGAGGCTGATCTGAACTGAATGTGGCCGGTCGTTATCCTGTTTAAAACATGCGTTTGAGATTCCTACAGATATAGCATACTGCTATGTGGTATAGCATAATGCTATACCACATCATTAACATATGAGCGTGCCGTTAATGCGCTCGTAATGCGTACTAGCGGTGAACGCTGTAGGTACTGATAGCAATATCAAACATTGATCCCAAGTTGAAGGGAATTGTGGCGCTCCACAACGGCAGAGGAATCCACCCAGTGGTCACGTCGTCACCAGACTCTCACACGGTAATCATCATTGGTGATACAGAAACTTTTCCATTCTGCACCCCCTCACGCAGCTCTGGTGCGACACCATGCTAAGCGATGGTGACGAAGACTTGCTGTCAAGGGCAGCCTTCGCAACGGACAACTTTACAAGCCTGCCTCAGCCAATCAGCGCGACGGTATTCGTGTTGATATCGGAGCGTCCAAACCGCTCTACGCACTTAGCAAAATGCCACCATTCGTGGATTGTGGGTGTGCTACGGCATGGCGTCTGATGCGACGATCTCTGCACTCTGACGTCAGTCTCCGATCTCCAGTCCCACTACAACTATGAAAATTTCCTTCCTGGGACCATTGTCGCCAAATGCGACCGAGAGTTCTGTCATCCCGTTGCGTCTCTTCCGCAATACGGTGCAAGAGCTAACCGGCAGTACGGAAACCTACTACGAAACGTCTCGTAAATTCATCTGTTTCACGTTATTACGTACGACGATGTCTCAAAGACATCGCAATGCCTTGATCGTTCTCCAGACACAGAAACAACTAACACACTCTTTTTGCGCGGCCGTGACAACGTCTTCAATGACGGACTCACCTGCTGTTTGTCTCCTTAAAATCACGCGCGCGGTTAGTGTGATTGGCCACATTTGGCCATAACAGGCATATGCACGCCCACTTTGTACGTTTCATGGCACTGCATTCACACCTTCATTGTGCGGCATTTTTTCTGTCAGGCATTTATTCTCAAAATAGACACGCTCCAAAGAAAGTTTTGCACAGCCGCAACTTCTGCTCTAACAACGAGGTTCCTCAATGAACAAGAGAAATTATGGGATGAAAATACACACTGTCTGTGTAGAATACCTCGCCAGACTTGGGGAATGTTTATTTTTGTAATGCTCCTACTGGCATAGCGAACATATTTCATATCCAACCATACAGGTGGTGCAAAACGTTTCTTGGGGAGTGTGATTTATTTTAGTATGCCACAACTAAATAACCATCGGACTTGTTTCAACCAAATTTGGTAAGCGGGCGGTACATATTGAATCCATTAAATTCACTTATTCGTAGTTTATTTTGACTGATATTTGGAAAGAGACCTCCTCCGATATTTCCAATTACATCTCAGGAACTACCAAAATAAATCCCAACAAATTTAGCTAATATATAGTTGAATGACAGCACGTCTGAACTAGGGCATTTTAAATTTATACGGTACTTATTTTAAAAATAGTTGTCTAATTATAACTATTTTTGCATGCTTTATTTCAGAATCTACTAAGCACATTTGAAGCAAACTTGATATGCCAGCAGTACATAACTTTCGCAACATTTTCCTTCCGCCATTTCGGAATATTACGTCACAAGAAAATAATTAAGCTTATATCTTTGTAATTCCTCATTGAGTCCCACCACTTTAGGCAAGCAAGTAGTAATATAGAACGCCTCTTTAAATTATTATATTCCAGTCACTTAGCTTCAAAACTGGCTGTCTTAATAATGTGAGTTAAATGTAGCATTTCTAGAAGCGTTAAAACGTACAAAACACTCGATCTAACTTCTGTTACGAAACATACAACTTTTGCGCTTTTGGAAAAAAAAATTATAGGATGGATTATAGAACCCTCTGAAATAAAATGGCACCATAAAGTGGGTTGAGAAACCATACATAACGAAGGTATCACGGTTTTTAATAGTTCCATGGGTATAAGGTACATAGCAGGACTTATGTAAAAATAAACTTAATATTCTCGCATTAGGACTTTCTCGTACTAGGGCACAGTTCCTCTACTTGTTCAAACCTCATATTTATTTTTTGTCAAGACGGCTTAAGGGAAAATTTAATTTCATTATTTTCTTAATTTTTAATTTTCTTCAATAATTTTTTTTTGTGCAGCAGTGCAGCTGATTATGATGTTTAATTTTTGAAGCGTCATTCCAATTAATGTATACATTATTTTTAGTTAAATGGTGCATCACCTTATGTGTTTTCTTCCTCGTTAACCACTGAGCATACTTGTCGTTTAATATTGCTTTTTAATTCAGCAAATGTAAGAGAGAGAGAGAGAGAGAGAGCGAAAGTTTTCAGTGTGGGACATAGTTTAGGTGATCAACTTTCTGTTAAGCCCTCTTGTTTACTACAGACTTTACTGATTGTTTTCTCTACTGAAAATTTACGTGGACATTAAATTAACAATATTATCTTGTTTATGTTCAATAGAGAGTGGATATCATTCCGACTTTTGCCAAGGGCGTTCGTTCTTACACCTATCTGAAGTGGTTTCCTCGCAACAAATGACTCCATGCAAATTCAAGTTTTCTAATGTATCTGTTTGCTGCTGAACGACATAAAGTAAGTATCCGCCTATCCTGGGTGCTTTTAATTTTTGCTAATTTCGCCAAGGGTAAGAGTATGTATTTTTTTCCCCTAACTTGTACTGTAGTTGCGTTTAAATCTAGTGTTATCCACAGGTTGTTCGACTTGTCTAATCTTGTCTTAGGCGTCAAAAAGAATTTGTAGTTTTTTTTAAATATGAGTAATGTTGTGAATGTTTTCTGAATTGTTAGCCTTCTACTTTAGTGTAAAATAACTTCTGCGAGTTTTTAGGCACAAATTTGCGTAAAGTTCAAGCCACAGGTATTATTTATAGGTTTTTACACTTGTAGAACTGATAAAACAGTTTGAATGCTTCGTGCACAAAGTAAAACTTTATAAACGTTTTAAATGTTATGTATTATTTATTTCAGGTTTAGATTATGATTTAGAATTTTAAAGTGTCTTCATTTTAAAAATATTTTTATAACACTTTTTTTTATTGTAATTTTTTTAATTCTTTGAATAGTAAGTCTTGCTTTGTATGACAAATTTTGAATCAAATGTTTTACAGGGATTTTTTACCGTAGTCCTTGGCTTAATTTAAATTCAGGAATTGTAATTTCCTCTTGTGATAAAATTTTCAATTTTTAAAGTTTAAGATTTTTTTGCCAGCTCGTATGCTGATAATTTTTGAAAGTATAAAGCAGAGCTTGATAATTCGTTCTGAAACGCCCTTAAAGGTTTGAAATATTTGCTTTCTTGTTCTGTTTTAAACGGAAGAATGCACTTTCCCCACAAACAAGTGAGATATTGGTTAGATGTTGTGGAAGTTGGTGGACACAGAGCACTTATTCTCCTTTCAGCGCGATTCCTTTCTAAAGCCTATTCGCGGTTTCTTTACATTTTTGAAATCATACCTTTGAAAAATCACCTCATGAATGACGATTTTGGCTATTTCCTAAAAATGCAATGTATTACAAGTGTTTTATACTTGTGTTAACATAAAAATCCCAATTTTTCGTTAAATTGAACTTTAACGTACATCTCATCTGTAATTTATAACTTTTCATTTATAATTATTATGAATAAGAAAGGGAGAAAATAGGCGTGTTGGTAATGCCTAGTAAGAAATAGTTCTTATGCAAAATATTGAGTGCGCACGAATGCGGTGCGCTGTCCCTATGGTGTAATATTCTAGACTCGGTTAAACTTTGTTTGCATGAGGCGGAGGGATATTCTGGAAGTAGAACTTTAGCGGGGCTTCAGAAAAATGTGAAGTAAATGTGAATGGTCTATAATTTTATTGCCTCCGTCTGTCAGTTAAACATACGTGAATAGCGTTGGCTACAATAAAACTGCGTGGATAGTGGCGATATTGTAATTTGCAAGTATTGCTGCCGTGTGTCATTCCCGCACTTGCCGCAAGGTTGCCGAATACTTGTTTGGAGAGCAGAGAAGTGTGGTTATGTAACATNCGATATTGTAATTTGCAAGTATTGCTGTCGTGTGTCATTCCCGCACTTGCCGCAAGGTTGCCGAATACTTGTTTGGAGAGCAGAGAAGTGTGGTTATGTAACANCCGTGTGTCATTCCCGCACTTGCCGCAAGGTTGCCGAATACTTGTTTGGAGAGCAGAGAAGTGTGGTTATGTAACATCAGTACGATAACATCTGAAGCGATAAGTAGCACACGGCGTTATTTCTTGACGAACGCCACATTCACTGCTTGGTCCGCAACTCAACTCGCAGCAGAAGGTCGTACTTGCCACAGGTGAGTCATATGTCATCAATCTGTGACTGCAAAATACTCGTTCGTAACTTGCTGTGGAGCATTTATCGGAGACGAAGAACAATAAGTTTAGAGATAACAGCAACAATGATAAAAAAAACTTGTTTTAAAAGTAAAAATAATTAATTCGGAACAAAATCTTAATTTACATAATTATATTTGTAATGCATAATAAAACTTAAAAAACGCAAAAAAAACTAGTAAATAAAAATACGTTTAATAAACAATTCAAGTAAAATAACGCGAAACTAAAAAAATTCGATTCTTGTCAATAATAAACTTTTAATACTGCAATCATTTAACAATAAATAATTCGCATCAAATAAAAACAATGCTCGAAAGGAATTGTGGATAAAATCAAACCAAATTTCAATCAAAGTCGTACATATATAACACAATTAATTGAAATAAAAAACATAACCGATTAGCAGATAATAGTTTTACAGCAATGGAGTTAATAAAAAAAAAGTATTTAGTTTACATGCTTTAGCGGCCTTTATCTGTAGGCTGTAATCTTCATGTACCAATGCCGCGAGGAAGTTTCAGAATTCACAGACCTTGGCGGCTTGTCCGCCGAAGAATCTCTGAATTNTTCATGTACCAATGCCGCGAGGAAGTTTCAGAATTCACAGACCTTGGCGGCTTGTCCGCCGAAGAATCTCTGAATTCTAGGACTTCGGCGCTAATGAAGCCCAAATCAACACCGCTGAAACTCAAAAATTTTATTGTTTGCACTTCATGGTTTTGTGCTTTTCTTTGCTAGTGAATGCAAATATCACGACATTATTCCATAAATTATGCTTATTAAACAAACCCTTTGCGTAATTGGAATCCTGGACATCTAACACAGACTATCTTATTGATCATACTGCTTAGTTTAAATCTCGGTATCCTGGAGAGAAAGGAACTTAGTTGCACAGTTGTTTTCTCTTTACGAGGAAGTGATCATTTATTTACTCTATACTAACGTGTATAAAAATCTGTACCTATGTCAGAAGATGTAGACTGTTATTAGGTGTAACATATTCAGCTGCTTAGTTCCTTTCAATAAAAACGGTAGCTCCATGACCAGAATTATAATAATTTATCTGTCCTCTCTATTGTTCCTCTTTTACCGCTGTTCTTCTCGCTGCCACAATCTTCCTACACTCTCATTATCCCATTCCTCCATAAATTTGTTTCAGAATCAAAACTTTTCCTTNGTCGCTGCCACAATCTTCCTACACTCTCATTATCCCATTCCTCCATAAATTTGTTTCAGAATCAAAACTTTTCCTTTTATATTTCCTATAGTTTCGTTTCTTCCTAACTGTCGTGCTATTTTTCGTCTTTACCAGTTCTCATATATTATTTCACCTGCATCACATGTCGTTTTCTTGCTTTCTCCTTCCATATAATTGTTCTTTGCACTGTCATACTTTCTTTTCAACTTTGATTACAACCCCTTCCTCCACCCAGGATTCTGTTCTCTTTCTGATATAGCGTAATATGGTCTGAATCGGGTCACAAAATGCAAAACAATCAATTACTAACCCTAAAACCAAACTTAACAAATAATAATATTATCAGTGAAAAGATTGATCTGTTAGCTACAATTTGCTTGCACTGGAGTAATTTAATATAAAACACTTTTTAAGTAATGAGATTATTTATCAAGCACAGCACGTGACCCTATTCGCCCGAGTCTATTGGCGGATAGGGTCACTAAACAGGGCGAATCGGGTCAGCAGCAAACACAGAAAAATAAAGACACAAAACGGAATAGGATTATAAAAAAATTTACTTTTCTAAGTTTTACTCGAACAAACTAAATTGCATGTACAAAAAACAGTTCAGACATAATATTCTCAGCTGAACATTTTTACAAACAAGTTTTGCTCCAGTTTGCAAATTGAAATATTAGGCATATATTTTATAGTGTTTTGACGTATAAAGTTAAAATAATATCTCAAGACATACAAACTGTGAGTGCAAAGAACTTATTTAAATTTGATAATAATAATTGTAAGTTTTACATCCATAAATGGAATAAAAATTTAGGTAATATTAGGTTAAGGAACCCTATCATTCTAAGTCAAACATCTACTACAATCAAATGTCTTATATCCTTCTGCTCTGACACAAATTTCTTGGTACCATTCTTTGCCTTTTTGACACTGTATCCAGCTTCCTCTGTCTATGGATCGTGGATCAGACTACGTCAGGTTACAAAAGCAGCATACAGAATCATCTTCATCATAATTATCATTATCATCATCATCATCATCATCTGTGGATTCAGAACTGTCGGGATGATAGTTATCAACCTGTTAACAATTTTTCTTCGCGCAAGCCTTCCCCGATTTTCTTTCGTTTAAGCATGTTACACTCTCTCCCTTTCGATCCTGGCCTAACGCTTTAAATTTTGTTTCAGCTATAAATTCTGGGGAAGTTAATAAATTGGCTTTTTGTTTCCCTGCCGTTTCGTTTTTTTTATTTGCGTTTGTTTTACTGTAATATGCAACTAAACTTGAAAACTTATTCCAGACCTACTAGTGCTATGCGTACAAACAGGATTAGATTCTTTTTTTTAAAGTTTCTAGGCCTACATTTCATGCTTTTGAGCTGTATATAGGGCTACAGATCTAGTCTGAAGTGTAGGTACCGTTCTTTCTGTTTGGGGTCTGTCGAAATGTCTAGTTCCACTTACCGTATTTCTGTCGGAATTTTCTTCGGGCACTAAAACTGGCTCACGGGACAATGAGGACAAATATTTGTGGTTCTGAATTGCATCCCTGTTAAAAGGATAAATCCTTTTAGAAGCAAAACTACTCTCGGCAATCTTATAGGTGGCTGCCTGTGACCACACAGTCTTGAATATTCCCCCAAAGTGGAATTTGGTAATTTTTCTCACCCAACCATGTTGTTGAAGAAATTTGTTACAAGCTTTGCTGTAAAATGTTTTCAGGGGTTAAAAAAAAAAAGACCTTTTCAGTAGCTGGAGTCTGTGATTTGGGTGACTCAGAAGACAAATGACAAATGAGAGTAATATAATTTTTCTCACAGAATTCCAAGGCTTGAATAGATTTGTGCGACGAGTGTCCATCGAGAATAACAAACATTCGCCAGCAACCCTACATTTTTTAAAATGTTGCAACCATTTCGTAAAAGCCTCCTCATTAATCTGACCACTTTCAGTCATGATTACTTCTGTGCCATTTGAAAACCCATCTTTAAATTCCTTATGATATCGCTTCCCTTTGAAAATAACAAATGCCGGAACTTAATTCCAAACGGCATTGGTATAAGTCACAACGGTTACATTCTCTCTTCTTTCAACACACGTTTGGCTAACAACAGTTGGTAAACCCTTTTGAGCCAGAATTTCATTAGCTAGTTTATTATTGCGAGGAAAATCAGACTCGTCACAGTTATACACTGCTGCTGGGCTTGTAATTAGCTGCAATTTGTTAAGTTCCTCTTCTAACAAGTCAAAAGATTAATTTACTTCGACTTTGTTAAGACCTTCATACCGAGAAAAAGAAAGAGCTTCTGGTTTACGCAGGTTAATTTCAGGGTAGCTTTCCTGGAAATACAGTTGCAAAGTCTGGTCCTGCCATTTCACACTCCTTTGAAAATTTGCATTGTATGTTCTAACATCTTTACATGTCAAACAGAAACCACATTTCAAGAGTCTAATAATTCTATTCTTTAATGCTAATTCCTGCTCATGTCTAAAAGTTGTTTGACCACCTTTTGTTTTCAACTGCACTGTTACGCTGCGTTAATATCGCCGCTGAAGACATGGAAATGGAACACCGTATGTCTTAGCTGGTGCCCGTTTACTAAAAAATATGTTATTCAGTGCATACATTGCATTTTTCATACTCTCCTGCTTTCCATGATTTCAACGAAAAAAAAATCCCACGTGAGTGTATCGCTTAATAAAGTACATATTTTAGGATTACCTTTTTCGCCCTATGAAAACCGACCCGAGATTCACCCCGATCGATACGAAATGTTCTAAAAATTACGTTGGCTTCACTGACTGCAGCTAGCGACGAAACGAGAACAATTTATATAAAACGTTAGAATATGTATACTTGCGTGCATGGTTCGCTGTGCATGAATATTACAATTGGTATAATCTATCTGTGAAATAAAGACTATGAAAATAAGAAAACTGTGAAAAACAGAGACTTGTGGTTTCTTACCTTCATAAAACAGTGGAGAACGGAACAGCGGTCGCACGCGTGGGTTAGCAAACACTTTCACCGCACTGTTTTAGTTGCGCTTTTCATTGCAAAATAGCAACACTGGCTTATCTCCGCTTCGTTTATTAGCACTAGCGCAAAATACGCTAAACACCTGATTCAGCCTTTGACCCGATTCAGACCACTTTACCCTACAATTCTGTACACCATGTTCCTCGCATAGCCATATCGAAAGTTGAATATTTTTGCTTATTAAGCTATCAGCTTAAATAGTAATGGACATATGCTATCAGGGTGAACATTTTCTCTTGTAAACACATGTCGTGGAATGTTTTGAGCGTGGATTGAATTTCCTACCGTTGTGTGTGTAATATGCTCGTAGAAATACCTTTAATTTTTCGTCACTTAGCTCATAAAAAAAAAGGAGTGTATCGTAATTTTAAAAAAACTTTTTCAAAAACATTTGCAAATAACATCCCCGTCAATGCTTTGAAAATTCCGTGAAATGATACTTAATTTGAGTATAACTATATTTTCCCCATGAAAGCTCAGATATATAAACGTCTGAATAAATATTCAGAAACTGTAGTCACGTGTTGATTATACTTTTAAAAATTCCGGGTTAACTATGAAATTCCGGATTAACTAATGCATTTAAGAGTTTCGCCTAGGGTGCTCACGGGCGAAATCCATGACGCAAATTGCGTCATAGAAATGTTTAGGAAAATATTATAGAAATTATTTTTTTTTTGGGAACAGAGAGAAATGAATAGGCTGAGGGAATCAAGTTCTGATGAATCCTTTTAATTCTTTTAGGGGAAGGGGTAAGTTGTGTTATGTATACAAAGAGAAAAATTCTTCTAATTGCATATGGACAGAATAATCGTTACGTTTCTCTTGTTCTAGCTAGATCAATGCAATAATGAAAACAATCCACTACAATGTTTGCAGAGCAGCGAACACTTTAACACAACATTCCTACAGCTTAATGTTCCCTTCGACCAAACCTTTAAGGCATTTTCATTCAATTATGTGAAAGACTGGTTGTGCAAGTTTTTCTTAGCAAATAAGAGCTAGCATATTCGAAATGACTGCAGCTTGCCTGTCTTCATGAATTCATTTCCTTTCAATTTCTGAACTTGCTGACATGTTCTAAAACAGTGATACCGAAGAAGAACTTATATTTGAGTAAAGGATGGCTGACTAAATTAATTTAGCTCCGTGATTTTACAGAAGAGCAATACCTGAACTCATTCTCACTGCCACCATAGTGTTTAAGAACAAGTTTTCTTCGGTCCTCAGGAGTTTCGCCAGAATCTGCCTTGTTTTCGGAGACGCTGCTGCTGACCCTGGAATGGTAGAGGAACATTTGTTCACCAACTCTACAGTGGCAGTGAGGATGCATTTTTTCCAGAGCTGAGATACCACTTCTTTGCAAAATGACTGAAAAAAAATTTCCAAAATTCCCCTTTCCCCTGTCGATCATCCAGAATACTTCTCTCCATTGTTTTTCCTAAGAAATCATGAAGTTAATGAATTAATGAAAAACTAATCGGAATGGTGCCCGAAATTACTAGCTCGTATTAAAAATATAAAATACCTGCACCCGTTGAACTTCGCATTGCCTCGTGTGAACACTCTATAGGTTGCACGAAGAGGACATTCAGCTGTAGAAAGCCGGACTGAAGTCCCCAGTCATCTGTGAATATTGTAGTAGAGTATCGGGGATTTGTCTTTGTATTTATATAAGAATAAAACCCCTTGAAAATTTGAAAGAGTATTAAAAAAGTATCACATTTTATAATTTCTAAAATGTAGTTAATTAATGCGCTTAATTTTATTTACGTGTTATTTTATACTTCCAGAGCATGGTATTAAGGATGATTTCAAGCAACTTAAGGACATATGCTACAATTTCAAAGTATTTCCTTTAGCTTAGATGCTATGAACAGATGTGGAACCAACTGTTAAAATTAATTATTTCTGCAACTCGTAAACAGTTTTTTCTCTGATAAAAACTGATATAAATATGTTTGGTAGCACATTCTAGGAAATTTAATTACTGTAGTCACATGCTTTACTCTGAAGTGCACGTTAGAAGTGATAATTACAAAAATACGAATTTTTAGGAACCATTTTTTAAGATGGCTGCTGAATCCAAGGTTTGAAGAGGGTACACAATATTCAGTAGGATATTCTTTAAAATAGATAATATTTTTTTTTTTTTCGTTTTCAGCTTTTTTTTTTTGTTTTCAGTTTTTTATTTTCTGCCTCTTAGCTGACGGAATGAAGTGTGAAATTAAGAATAGCAAGGAGGTACAATTGGGATTGATATGACGATAATTTTCTATTATTATTTTCTCCATTTCGGTTTCTTTATTGGTACATAGACGGATAATTTAAGCTTGTTGGGGCAACATATTTTTACATAAGTCACGCTTCTCACTTTTGTAAGCCCGTTGTTTTTTTTTCGAAAAAATATTTTTTTTTTCAAAGAATTATTTACTTTCTGTTAACTGAGGAATCAGAGAAATATTCATTATTGCAGTATGAGTTTCGGATCTTAGACGCGTACTAAATGTGTGCTATTCCTTTTTCAGTTAAAGGCGGGAATGCAATTCTTATACAAAACATCTCTTACTAAGGCAAATTTACTAATTGCGTTCATGCCTAAGAAACGGGAACTCTTTGAATATAAATATGAAAGACGTAGCTGGGTATTATAACTGACCAGAGAATCGTAAAATTATTAATCTACAAAACCAAAAATTATTAAAATGTAAAGTACTGCTAAGTACAACGATGGTGCTAGCTGGAAGCCTTAAGGAACATAATGATTTTCAGAGAGATATAAATCGAATATAAAATCGTATAAGTGAGTTTATTAATGTGTTGAACTATCAGTTATCCGTTGCAAAATGACTATCGAACCAAATTTGGGAAAATACTTTGACAATTAAAATATATATGTCTTTATTATTGAAGTTGTTTTTAGTTACTGTTTAACACTATTTACTTATGAAAGCTTAAATATACATTAAATAGCAGTTCGAAAACAAAAATTAAAAGAAAAATTATTTCAGAAAGATATAGATTGGTAAATGCTTGTTAATTTATTTTTAGGACTTTTTTCAACTAGTTTCTGCTGTAAGGACTTTGATTTGAATTTATTTTTATTAATATTTCGTCGTAGATATCTGGTGTGTGATTTTTGTGCACGCTCCTAGAAATAGAGGAAAAGTGGTCAGTTTCCCACGTGCCTGCCATGATTTATAATGGAGGAGGAGGGGGAAGCGCGTTATTTGCAATAGTGTCTGGGGGTAGTGACCACCCCTGGTTTCACGCAGTTTTATTCGCTCCAAAAACAGCGTGAACAATGCAAACGAGGTTCATTGTTTTTTCATATTATAATACCTAACGTTTGCCGGCTTGTTGTACAACTTTTATCTCTCGTACGACCGACTCGCTGCGCAAATTCGGTGCCAAGTATAATTTTTAAGTTGTTGGACACCTAAATATGTTCAATGTTTTACTAAGCAGCCGTTTATAAAACACGGAGCAGCTGAATTAATTTGTCACTAATACGCGAATACTTTCTTTATGATATTAATGCGTGGATCTTCTTCTAGTTATCCGCTGCCTACTTTTCAGACAGCGAAGGCATCGATGTTTTGTTGAATCATACTGAATATCAGGCAGTGATTTTTTCAAGAAGTCTATTTTAAAAGTTCTCACATTATTGTGAACAGCATTTAGACCACTGTAAACATTAAAATAAGTGCCTGTGTAGCTATCCCTGTTGTTTTACTAATATTTTGTCGTGATGTATTCGTCAAATGCCGATATTGAAAAAAAAAAGTGTAATCGTGGTGATGTCTGAACTGCAAGAGACTAGTTGAATTCTAGTTATGTTACATTTTTTTACGTTTTTCAATTGTGCGCATTTTTCTAGTTACAACATTTCATGGTTATTAAATTGAACAATTTAATTTTCTCATAAGCGCAACGGCAATAATATAAGTTATGTTTATAATACGGTTAAGTGTTCTTCCTTCGAAATCCATGGTTGACACAGTGATTAGACTTTGGTTTCTCCCAACAAAGTCTCTGGTTTTATACGAGGTCCTGATTAGCCGGGAGTGTTTCGGATTGAGGTTCTTGTGAAGACAGGTATGAAATGCTGTATTTGTTGGCCCTCTTATCTTCATTCAACAATCATCCATTCTACAGGCTAATTGCAAGTGCTATGTCCCTTGCTTAGTGTATGACATCTTGCTCCAACTAGTACCGATTGCCTTTCATCTCATGTCTTACCCGTGCTGATTCTGAGATGGGGAAAAACAAGCGGATGTTTATACGCATAGCATTTCATGAATGAAATTTATCACGTTTTCCTTTTATTAAATAACATCGTACTTAAACGTCATATAATGTATAAACCCAACATCCCTTATCTTTTCAAACTCTGATAAATATTAACACAAACACATTTCAATTTTGCAACGAAGGAAAACATACTGACACATTTCAAAAGGTGATAATTCTCATTCAGTTAACATTTTTACCGAAAATATTTTATCAGTGATAGAAATACAGATAATTAAGATCGTATTAAAAAGGTGTAAAAATTATATTAATTTTCGGTACAGCACCCCATTAAAAAAAATAGTTTTGGTGAATCGTGGCAGATAAACTTGTTTACTACATAGCTTGTAAAAGTTTGGAATTTTTTCTTTATATTTAGTATTGATTTGTGCCACTACAATAAACGAACTGACATCAAACATTACATTAATGATTAATGGAACTGCACGCTGGAAAAATGTGGCACAATCACTGAAACGAGAGAATACTTAAACTTTGTTACAATAATAAATGTCAGAGAATAATCAATTAAGTTTTTAAAACCAAATGTGTGAAGTGAAAGCATACAAATAGGTGGATTTGTAACCGTGTTTTTCAACAACAAAATAAGTAAACACAAATTTACAATCGTACAACTTATTAAAAATATAGAAAATGGATAAAATTAATAATAAGATCTTAATTATCTGTATTTATATCACTAATAAAATATTATTTTCGGTAAAAGTGTTAACTGAATGTGAATTGTCACCTTTTTTAAATGTGTCAGTATGTTATCCTTCGTTGCTGAATTGAAATGTGTTTGAGTTAATATTTATCAGAGTTTGAAAATATATGAGACGCTGTGTTAGTACATTAGAGGACGTTTAAGTACGAAGTTATTTAATAAATGGAAAATGTGATGAATTTAATTCGTGAAATGCTGTGCGTATAGATATCCACTTGTTTTTTCCCGTCTCAGAGTCAGCATGGATAAGACATGAGTAAACTGGGTAAACTGGTTAGACTAGGGTGATTTACATTAATTCATTATTTTGTTTTACAATATACTTTATGTTACAATTACGTAAAATTTTCAGTCCGAAAAATCGTGTATTTATAATTTTTTTTCCATCAATCTTAAAAGTTCTTAAATAAATATTTCCTTTACTTTTAACATTCTGTGCGACACAAAAAGAGTTCTGGACTTCACGACGTTGAAGGTTTGCGAAACATAATTTAACTGATCGTGTGTTGGTGAGCCAAACTCCATATGGACGATCCGGACATCACAGGCAAATAATTGATGCCGGGTTAAGCATACGTAAGCCGAGGAAATGGGTCAATAATTTGCATTACGCCAGCCAAAAAGAAAGATGAAGAACGAGAAGCAAAGTAAACTAAAATAAAACCCTCCAGGAGGGTTCCAAGTGAAATTAAGTGCAAGTATCCATAGTCGGGACTTAGCAACTACAATCACTCTTTCACTACCACGCAATGTACGCTAATTTACTCAAGCACTTGCAGGATAATCTATTCAAATACAAATAATAATTTCAATTTGCGCGACTACGTCCTGTCAAAATCGGACGCAAATATTCTCTCTACAACGAGTTACGTCTATGAGGTGCAGGAGAAGTCAGAACGACGCAAAAGTAACGCGTTGGTGGCACAGGGTACGCCAGAATTATGCCAGAAGTAACCTTGAAGGGCACTGGGATGCAGAAAGTTTCTACCACGCTAAATAAAAAAGACCACATTTTCATATAGAATCACGTGAACAATCTCCAGCGACAGCGTAGCTTAGCGTGGTCAGCGAAGCAACCTCGCCGAGGACAGAAAAACAAAACAGAACGGCCCGCGATAAAAAAATAATACGTCTGTTGTATGATAACGAATACTTTGCAGGCTTGGTTGGCGATGGCTGGCTGCGAGGCGAGGCATGGCAGAATTATATTAGCAGAGCCCCGGAAAATTGTAAACCCCTTAAAATCCACCAAATTATAATTATAATAAAGATTGTTATTATTACTTAAAACNCCCCGGAAAATTGTAAACCCCTTAAAATCCACCAAATTATAATTATAATAAAGATTGTTATTATTACTTAAAACACTATGACTTTGACTAAATAAAAAGTTTATCAGAAATGGCTAACAATAATATTAACATGAAATCTAAAGGACTCAAAATAATCGAAATATTTATGAAAATAGGGAAAAAAAATTAAATATCGCAGTAGTAATGAATGCAGAATAGTACCACATTTTTGCACATTAATAATGTATTGCGGGAATACACTAACCTCAGATTTTTATTTGAAAAGTACGATATTGCCCTACGGTATCAACAGCATTACATAAAAATATAATTTTTTCTTCAGTAAACTGATTTTGCTCTGCTTTGTTTCAATGTTAAAAATAATAAATTGTTTATTGATTATTTGTAACTTTTTTTTCGTATTTCATAAACTATCAAGGTAATCGCTTATGTTTGTACTTAGCCAAGCGCAATTTTAAATTATTAAGTATTGAGTTGTATTAAAACTAGAACACTAATCCTTGACATATCGTTTTGCTGGCATTGTTATATTCTTTCCGCCTTCATAACTACAAGCCTCGGCTCGTAATGAGAAATGTATTGTGAAATATATTTTCACATTCATTATAAATATTTACAATAATAGTAAGTCTGATTGTTAAAGCCATGGGATTACATAACACAATTTCTATCAATTATTAGTCTTTGAACTGATTATAACGAAAGTACTACACTGGATTACCTTATAGAAAATATTTCAAAAGCGTGAAGTATATAAATAAAAAAATTAATGCTTTCAGTGATTAGCGTACTTTGCTTGAAAATTTAGGCCCACAATATCGGGAAATGTCTGTTTGAATGTATGCCCCTTCTAAAAACTTAAACATCAACAGGTTGTAGTAAAATTTTGCAAGAATTTTATGTAACTAACGATCGTCTCAACGTTACACTTCGTACAGCCCATCCTTATCTCTGTAAGCGCAAACTTCTGAATACATGAGCGTAGATGCGTAGCAATCCGCGATGTATCAATCCATGTGTATTGCGTTTATTTTATAATCATTTGCCCCAGATCTCATCATGTGGAAATTATGCACTTGTACTGAACGCGCTGTTCGTGGCAATGTCTCAAATATATAACCACGAATATGAAATATTTGCAAAGCACACTAATTAAAATAAAATGAGAATTTTCCATTATTTACTCAAATGATTTTATATACCGGCGCTAGAGATACTATGGAGGAAGCCTGGCAATATGGTCATGTATTGCCAACATCGGTTCTGTAATAGATTTTGTTGGAATATAAGTTAGTATTCCAAAATAAAGNTATGGTCATGTATTGCCAACATCGGTTCTGTAATAGATTTTGTTGGAATATAAGTTAGTATTCCAAAATAAAGGACTCCTTCGTTTACTCTTCACAGATTTTTTCTGAACTATCTCCAAGCTCAAAATTAATGATAATTTACCAAAACATGATTTTTACCTCATCAACATAAATTACTTGGTGCCTTTGCCATATTACTCTACTTTCCGAAGTAACCATGAATTTAAAAATCTCGGCAAGAACCTGATCACATCGGATCACAGATATCTCTAATCATTGCCATATTTCCTGATCAGCAAAAAATACTTGACACATCCAGCTTAACTCATTGTCTAGAAAATATCACGCCATGGTCATGGCCAAACGATGAATGCAATACTTTAACCTGGTTATCATTAGCTAACATACGATTTTCACTTGATCAACAGTGATCACTTAATTCCTTATATAATTTTTACCCTTGTTTTTTTTTTTGCAGTAAAGCTATGTTTATGAGACTACCTTCCTGTAATTTTCGTGTGTTTATGCGTGTATAACAGAGAGAAAAGGGAGAGAGAGAATTTTAGTGTGTCTCCCCTTAAAAATATTTGAATCCATTTACTGATTTTCGCCTATCTTGGTAACACATACTTTGTAAGAACACCCTACTTTTTTGCTTTTCGTCCCTGCCAATTGCTAACTTTTAAAATGGCAATATTTAAAATTTTTGGGCACTATGCTGTATTTCAGGAACCATCCAAGTGATCTAAACCAAGGTTGGCATGATGATATTCCTTATTGTCAGTATCAAATTCAGAGACCTGTTTTATCACTGGTCTTCTACGTTGTGCCACTTAAAATTAAGTATATAATATAATCTAGTGAACTATAGAATTGATTTCTCCCAAGTGTGATACATAAATAATGATGTAGTAACCATCCCTAAACAATTATTATTTTTGTTAATCTAACAATATTATTGTTACACAAGTGACCCCTCGTCTCGCGCACGAGCTCCCGTAATGCGCAGGCCGGCTCTGTGGGAGGGCTGCCCCCCTCGACCATCCTCTTCCACCCAGGCGGTCTGCTCCTTCGCATTGCCCGGCTTCTGGCTGGCGTCACAGCCCCTCTTCCCCTGCTGGAGAAGCCGATGAGTTTATTGGATGCGCAAGAATATTATAGGAACTAGGACCATCGGCGCAACGCGGCATTAAGAGAAATTTCTGGACGATGGCCTACGACCCTATAAATATTCAAATGAAACGGTCCAAGGGCTGGGAGTCTTTTTGTGGAAGCCAATTGACTGACTGCTGTAATAGAGCGACGCGTGCGAAGGGGACGGACGAGGACGGGAGACTGCGATGCGACGGCGGACGGCGTGTTTGTGGTGTGAATGGACGAGAGGGCGTGATATCTGACGAGTAAAGGCTACTGTGCATGAGAACGTTCTGAGAACACTAGAACATTGCGGAATCGTGGGACCTGGACTAAATTGAGGTGGGACTGAATGAACAGGTGACATGGATTTTATTGTATATATTTGAACTGTCAAATATGGACATATACTGTTATTTATAAAACAGTTCAATATGTATTGATACGCTGTCAATCGGGACTGATTTTTAATTATTTAATTATATTGCTTTCTTTGAAGTTATTGGAAATGTTATTGATTTAATTAATTAATTGTAAACAGCAAGTGATATTAATTTATTCTGAGAATTTGGGACGAGAGAATTTTATTTGTAGTTATTGTAAATAAAATTAGGAAATTATGATTAACTCTTTTATTTAATTAAGATGTATATCCCTTAACGAACCTGGTTTAGCCAACTGACTTGGAGCGAAATTGTAACATTATTCAGAATGTCAGAAATAAAATTTATATTTTAGGCTATAATGTTATGACTTCATATCTCAGACACTACTCAAATAATTACCATTACAACTGCATAAAAACAGCACTATGGAAGGACACCTAAACTTTTTATGAAGTAGTATCTTATTTTAAATGCAGGGATGTTATTCTTGTAGTGTTATTGTTATGTGTCATATCTTGTATATCATTAAACCAATTTAAAACAATATTGCGCTGATGTGCATACTATGTACAATAAATTCACTACTAGGTCAATTACCGGTCGTTTTGGAAGATACTGTCTTAAAAACATTATATTTGTAGGCTTTCATTGTACGCCAGGAAATACTCTACCAATCATTATTAAATCTTTTGGGAAATTCATTCTGCCCAGACATGTTATGACACTCATGTTTTTTTTACCTAAGTCTTTGAGTACCCTATCAAAATTACGCACTTACATATGAAGAAAAATATTGGCGAATTAGTTGCTATAGTCTATTCACGGTTTCTTGGCATGTTTTTAATTAAACCATTGAAAAAACCCCACATCATGTATAACGTGTTTGATTGGCTCCTAAATATGTCCTTTCACAAGCGTTTTATACTTGTGTTTACATAAAATTACCTTATTTTTTGTTAAATTAAATTTTTTCTTATATTTTTGCATATAAATTACAATTTTTTTTTTAAATTATAGAGTTAAGACAGGGAGAAAATAGGCGTGTTGTTAATGCCAAATAATAAATCGTTCTTATTCAAAATATGCATGAATATAGTGCTTTGGCGATCTGATGTAATCTTTCAAGCTTTGCTTGAATGAGGTGAAGGAATATACTGTAAGTAGAACTTCAGCAGGGTTTCAGAAAAGTTGTAAGTAACCGTGAATGTACTATAGTGACTTCTTGATTAGAATTTTATTTTAGTAGTTTCGTCATAACTGTTAGTTATGGGTTTTTAAATGTAGTCACCCAGACGAGATAACAATTGTATAGACTTACCAATAATAACCCTCTGCTCGGCAGGGATGTCCGACAGCAGCTACAAGAGGCCGGACTCGGTGCCGTTCCCAACCGTGTGGCGGAGGGTGAAGGGCAAGACGCCCATGGGCGGGGTGGTGCCTTCCTTCGTCATCCAGGACGTGCCGCCCGACAGACACGCAGATGTCGTCGACTTCATGGAGGCAAACTACGCGCGCCACGAGCCGATGCGCGAGGGCATGTCCTTCTGGAAGGACGCCGTGTCCATCGAGGAGCTGCGCACGCGCTGGGAGAAGACACTGCAGCAGAACTTCTCAGTGGTCGCCTTCCTCGACGACGGCAGCGCGCGGCCTCAAGTCGTCGGTGCCAACGTGCTCGGGGTCGTCAGGCAGGGCGTGGGCGACGACACCCAACAGGTGGGTTTACTCACACAGGGAAAATGGTGTTAGAGTGCTCATCGTAGCTGCGCAGTACCAACTACCTGTGTTACAACATTGAACTTGTATCGCCTTGCATATCAGCCAAGGGCACCACAAATTGCAATACCTTTAAAAAGTTAACTGCATTAAGTACTTCCTCTATAAAAAACAGCAGAGTAAAGAAAAACATTTTTGCTGCATAACAATTTGAGCGGCGCGAGTGTTTATGTAAAAAGCAATATTTACATATTTTTTATAAAATTAATCACAGTAAATTTTTAACCTTTGCATAATTGTAAAAATATCTTATTATAATTTCAGTTACATTTTCGAGCGTACGTGAAAAGGGTCACCCACCTTATTTTTTATCAGAGACATTCTCGATTTACCATGAGCATAACAAGTTTAAA
>NQII01010233.1:0-11853 GCA_002778355.1 Clitarchus hookeri | reverse complement strand
AAATCTTAAAATTCTCAATCCCAAATCAGTGGGGAAAAAATATTATCCTTAACTCCTCTCAAGCAAAAAAATAAACGAAACAGCCTCCTGGGTCGGGAAACCTGTGAAATTAATACCTTTAGGAAGGAGTTTGAAAAGACACCAATGAAATCTCATAACATCTTAAAGTCTACTTGAGCATGAAACACAGGATTATAAAAATGAGTATGAGTAAAGAAACACTTTCTGTACTTCACGCAAAGATCGTAGATAAAAACCATGATACATAAAATATACACAATAAACGTATAAATATTTCCTCTAATATTATAATAAATATCACATATACATAAAGAGATCCATCATTTGTGCAGCAAAATCATATTCGAGCAGATCCTGTTCTTAGCTAGAAACATACAACTTCAACTGCGTTACGTGTGCTCTATTTAGTTTCCTGGGGCTCTTCTCATCTTCCAACAACACTGACACAGGTGACAAAAACCTCTTTATATCAAATGGCCCTAAGAATTTAGGCGCTAATTTTTCACTAAACTGAGCTGCCTTTGAGCTAAAGTAATTTGCCTCTAAAAACACACTATCTCCTACCTGGAAAGTAATATTGCCTGCATTTTTATTATGCCTAGAAACTAAACGATAATGATACTTCTGAAGATTCTTGGCAGCTTCCTCCCATACCTCATCCAAATCCTCTCTGTCTAAGGCCTCCCGACAGAATTCGTGCAGACCCCAGATATGGATGAGAGGATGAAACAAACTCCTGCCAAAGAAATGTTCTACTGGCACACGCTTTGTGGCGTCACTAACAACATCATTGAACGCCAGAGACAACTGGTACAAAACTGACTCCCAATGTATATGGGAGCCGGTCTGAAATGCTCTTAAAGATGCCTTCAAATTGCAATTATACCTTTGTACTATATTTGCCTTTGGATTGTATGGCGTTGTCTGGATCAACTTTATTCCACACAAACACGTGGGATTTTTTATTTCGGCCGAGACGAAATGGGTGGCATTGTCAGTCACAAGTTGCACTGTCGACCCAACAATAGTAAATACCCGCTGGCCTATAATAGTACAAATCTCAAAGATTTCATTGACCGCATAGGAAAAAGGAAAACAAACTTACTAAAGCTATCAACAGCAAGCAATATAGATGTAAAACCAGCTTTGGTTCGTGGCAAACAGCCAAACACATCTAGATATACACGCTCCCAATGGAATTTCGCGACAGATGCACTGTAAGTACTTAGTATCTTCGCATTTCTAGGTTTAGCCTTCTGTCAATCGTNTTCGCGACAGATGCACTGTAAGTACTTAGTATCTTCGCATTTCTAGGTTTAGCCTTCTGTCAATCGTCACATTGTTCTGCAAGAAATTCAACCTCCTAAGCTAACCCAGGCCAATAAAATATTGCTTTTATCCCAGATACAGTTTTGTCCTGNTTGCAAGAAATTCAACCTCCTAAGCTAACCCAGGCCAATAAAATATTGCTTTTATCCCAGATACAGTTTTGTCCTGTCCAAAATGACCCCCAAAATAGGTGTTGTGATAGTACTGAAAAATGGGCACACTCAAAACCTGAGGAACACAAATACTATTAATATGATATTTAAGATCCACATACCCCATAAACCCTTTCCGCACCTCATAATGACCTGCCATGCCTACATATATATCTGATTTAATAACTCTACATTCCAAATCTGTTCCTGGTGTTGCTGTAACTTTAAACAAGCCCGAGGAAAATCCCGCAAAATTTTAACCTGTTCTCCTGGACCTGCTTCCTTTATTACCATCACTTTAGGAGACTTAGACTCATGAAACTCATCATCATCAAACATGCGGGACAGACAATCCACAACCCCATTGTCAATTCCCCTTATATACTTCAATGAAAAATTAGATCTGGTAAGACGCACTAACCACCTAACCAATCACTCAGCTGGCTGGTTCGTGGACGAAAACCAGCTCAGCGCATGATTGCCAGTATGTAATTCGAATTCACCTCCTTTCAAATAGTCGGCAAATTTCTCCGTGCCAAATATTGCCGCTGGAGCTTCCTTCTCATTCACAGAAAGTTTCTGCTCAGTTGGTGTAAGCAGCTGAATAGTATAGGTTACGGGGACACTGCTTTAATTCACGGTTTCACAAAGTACTGCACCTAGTGACTTCGAACTAGCATCTACTTGTAAGGTAAATGGTTTATCAAAATAAGACAAATGAAGCACAGGTGGAGAAGCTAATTTTTCTTTAACGGGCTAAATGCATTTTCCTGTTCTGTTCTCCAAACAAAAATCCACCCTTTTCCTTTTAAGGGCATTACAAATTTCTGGATTTTTTGCAAACTCTGGAATGAATTTGGCTTTAAACCCTACCATCTCAAGGAAACATCGCACTACTTTCAAATTCTTGGGTGCTGGATAATTTACAATAGGCTGAACCTTCTCGGGATCCATAAATAACTTGCCATCGGTGATCACAAATCCCAGGTATTTAACATAACTTTTTGCTCATGTGACCTTTTCGGGATTTACTGTTAAACCTGCTTCTCTCAAAGCTGCTCAAAGAAGACGCAGATGTTTCATGTGTTCGTCAAAATTTTCACTATACACACAAACATTATCGATGTATGTGAATAAGAACTCATATTGACATTTACCCAATACTTGAAACGAAACCCTGGACATGGTTTGTGGACCACAATTTACCCCCATCGGTAGCCTTTTCCGCTGATATTGACCCCAGGGAGTCACAAAAGCCAAATCTCTCTCGAATTAGGATGCAATTTGCACTGCACGAAGGCAGAATTTATATCAAGTATAGAACATTTTTTCACCTTCCCTATATGTTTAAACACTGACTCGATCGTAGGCAAAGGATATGAATAGATCATTTGTCCTTTTAATCACCCTACGGTATTCGCATATAAAACGGTAATTTCCTGGAGTTTTCTTTGGTAATAAGAAAGCTGGGCTGGAATATATACTATCAGGAGGCTCCAAAATAGCATGTTCTTGCCATTCCTGAACTAGATGTTTAAAAACTCTTAATTTAGGTGGTGCTAAACGGTATGGTGCAGATGAAATTGGTTCCTGACCTTTAAGCCTTACAGCTATTGGACACTTACTGTAATACCCTTGCTGTTCTCTTACTACATCCGTGAATTCTGCTTGTAAATCTTCAATCAGTTTTCCTGGTTCTCATTATTTTCATTAGCTGTCATCACATAATACCGAAAACGTTTTCATGTAACTGCAACAGGTTGCTCTTTACAAAAAACAATTAGTATCTCTTTACGAAATACGTTTATACTGGCACCGGTATTTGTCAAACAATCCATGCCTAGTAACAATTCATTACTCAAACGTGGTAAACCCCTAAACTCCAATTTCCAAGATAAATTTACAATTTTAATTTAAAACTGAATGACGCATTGTGATCTAATTACTCCCAGATTCGCATGTGAAAACCCGATCGCTTCCCTATTTTGTACTTGAATCAAACCTTAAGGTATTCCGCAACAATAATTACAAAATTCCTGGTTCACAAGATAACATGTGGCCGCTGAATCATTAAGTACCGACACTTTCACCTGATTAGCGATTACTACGGGCACAAGTAATAATCCATACTTTCTTTCAGAAGGTAGACGGGTTTATATTATGGCATCACACTACCTTTTCCTTTTGGGGACAATTAGCCTTAATATGCCCCTTCTGCTTACAATACAAGCACGGTGAATCTTGAAATTTATTTACACCTGGTCGCCACAAAACAGTTTCTCCTGTCTGCGTAGAAAAAGTCCGTTTCGGTTTTATCCCTGATTTTGCCTGATTCATTTGATTTATGTTCTGAATAGATTTCTGTGAAAACAATCTTTTGCCACATGGTTACTTTTACCGCAAACAAAGCAAAGTCTAGGCGGAAAATTCCTATATTCATTCTTATTAACACCCCTCCTAACATTTCAGTATGGCTTATCTACCGCACAGTCCCTAATTGTCTTTTTTACTTCCGTCACTAAACCTAACAGTTGCGCCAGTGTGGTGGGTTTGGTTACAAACGTAAAATACCTACCGTTTTGCTGGAGCAAATTACAAAATGTGACCTGGGTAAAGTACTCTTCTGGACATGGATGGAATACTTAATACCCCAACTAAACCAAGAATCTCTTTCACGAAAAGTTGCACTGTCTGACTTGGCTGTTGACTTTTTCTAAAAATTTCATACGCGTTTTCATGATAGCTACGTCACTAGCAATAAGACATACCATATCCCAATTTTCATCTTCCGCAAAACAGAAAGTTGGCTGAAACAACTCAAGGACCTTGAAAGCTGCTGCTGCCGCATACAGCACTTGTTTAGGACAATAATTCAATGCTAACACTGCATTAAGTAATACGAAAAATTGTATTACTGCTGAAATACTAGTGTTTTTCAAGTCCGGTTTTTGGGCTAATAATTCAGATGCAACGTAACGAAGGCCCGTAACACTGGCCAGAACTCACCTGCGCTCGCAGCTGTCCCGATGGCACCTTCTCCAGCATCTCCCCGCCTCACGAGAGCACGAGGCTTTACTCTTAACTCCGGTATGCCATCAGAGTCCACCATCTCTTCACCAGCTTCCTTAAGCAGCTGGATCAACGCTGCTTTGCTGAGCTGCTGTATCCACCATGTGGCCATAATATAAAAAACCATTATGAATACGAAAAACAAAATGGATTAAGAGCGGGCCTGCTGAGCTAAGATTTTCTTTGTCCAATTAACAGCATTTACAAAAATACTCGTTTTTCTTTCAAATAAAGCCAAAGTGCAGCAAAACTGCAGAGTGCGCAGATACACTTTGTGATGCCCTGCACATCAGCCAAGGGCACCACAAAATGCAATACCTTAAAAAAGTTAACTTCATTAAGTACTTCCTCTATAAAACCCACAGAGTAAAGAAAAACATTTTTGTTGCATAATAATTTGAGCGACACAAGTGTTTATGTAAAAAGAAATATTTATATATATTTAACAAAATTAAATACATTGTATCTTTAACATTTGCAAATTTGCAAAAAAACAACATATTATAATTTCAATTGCGTTTTCGGGCGCACATGAAAAGGGTCACCCATCTTATTTTTAATCCGAGATATTCTCGATTCATCAGTTTAAATATCATTGGCTATCTACTTGGTGAGATACGTTAAATTTACCGTAAATATAAATGAACAAAGATTTCTCTCAAAGCCTTCCAAAATTTACAGGATTTGAAGCAAACATTTATTAAAACTCTAAACTGTCTCGGGACTCCAATACTGCCCACCCTAACTAAATCAATAGTAGCTATTCATCTTAATACGAAGTTCATGAGCTGCTCCTTTCTGATGAGCATGCAGCTTACCCTGGATTATATTGTGCAAAGGTGTTAGATAACTTGCGTAAAGTCACAGAAAACAAGTAATAAAAATTATCCAAAAATCTTTATAACATGATATATATATATTTTTTTTATGACGGACTTTCTGTAAATTTCACAAAACTGTCCGTGACTTCACAGAATATCTCCGTAATTATGCTGCTAGGTTTATGTATATTTCTAGGTTATACTAGAGGTACGGAAATTGTTGGGCATACATTTAAGGGGTGGCAGGGGATGCCGAGACAAACATTTTGATATAAGTTACATGTGTGCGGAAACATCTTCCTACCTAGCTACAGGCTTCAAACGATGCGCTTACCGTTCGAATTCAGCGTGGCGCCTGTGCCAATCACAGAGTGGAGCCGGCCTGTAGGCGGACAGCAGACGACAGTCCCCAATCACCGCGGGCGACGGCAAACAGCTTATCTCAGCGTGTAAACAAACCGAGATGTGAAGCATGGCTCACTTTTACAGGAGCTGTTCCAAGTGATGTCTTCTGACTTGCAAGCAGGTGTTAACGCGTCCAACCATGTTCTTACACTCTCTGTCAAAAATATCGTGTGTTGTTGAACTGCAAGGCAGGTTGCAAAGATTCTTGCAGTAAAGTCCTCCTCATTATCTACAGGTGTTTGGTAAACAAGATTTTAGCGTGACCCCCAAGAAAAAGTCTACGGGTCTTAAGTCGGGAAACCAAGCTACCGGACCTCCTCGCCCCACTCATCATCTGAGGAGTGTCATTTGTGTGAAGTGGGCGGAGTCGCCGTCATGTAAGAACCTCAACTGTTGCCGCACAGCGATTGGTACATCTTCCATCAAAACCAGGCAGCAATTGTTTTCCACGTATCGCTGTAAATGTTAATGTTACCATTCAGGTGAGATGGGAAAACGTGCGTCTTAAATAGGTTAGTATTCACAAGTCCAGCCCAAAAATTCACCGCAAATTTCTGTTGATTGATCCGATATGTGTTTAATGTGGGTTGTGATCACGCCACATATAACTGGTTTTGGAATTAGACATTCTGTCTCTCGTGGACATAACCTCATCACTCACAATATGATCTCAGCAAAGTGTGGATTGTTATTAATTTGTGCTAAAAACCACTCACAAAATGGCACACGAAGTGGAAGGTCTGCCGGGCCTAGCGCCTCCACATTCTGTAGGCGGTATGGGGGCAAGTGTTGCTCATGTAACAACTCCCAAACTGTCGACCTACTAACGCCCATGTTATGCGCAATTGCACATGCTCTTGTGTTGGGTTGTGCTGCCACCTGACCGAGAACTTCTACCTTAACACTTAGTGTTCTAACACCTCTCCTCGCTTCAGCATTATGATGTTTTGGTTGAAGCTTTCCTGTGCTACGTAGACGTCGATAGATGCCTACGAAAGCTCTCCTATTCGACTGTCTCCTGTCGAGATAGCGCCCTGCGTAAATCCGTGACGTCTCAACAGCAACTCCGCGCACCTCCCCACAAACACGCCCCATGTCGCCTAATTCAGCGAATGTGTACGGCGCAGTAATCTCATTTGCACAGCCACTACTTACTTCATCACTGATGACAATTGGGGACTGTCGTCTGCTGTCCGCCTGCAGGCCGGCTCGGCACCATCCCGCTCCGCACCGCACCAGCGTGTCCTAAGCAGCGCGCCAAATTCAAATGGGACGTACATCACTTGACGCCTGTAGCTCGGTAAGATGGAAGCCTGTTCCACACGCAAATGTTCCTTATATCAAAATATTTGTCTCTACGTGCCCTATAGCACCTTAATGTATGCCCAACCAATTCTGAACATACAGTATACAGAGATTACAAATATAAATTTTCGTCGTGTGTGTGTTTACATGTGTATAAAAAAATTAATTAAATTTATTGTTTTGGAGTAGGATTCGAGCAAAATTTAAGAAATGTATAGGTCACTCTGCTACCAGCTCCCAACACAAGACGGAAATGTTCCGATGTTAAAAGGTTTGGTGTCAATGATAGTCACTTGGTTAATTATATAGGCATAAGTGCGCAGTTTATAAAACCGCCGGAATTCGTCGAAGGTGTCCATTTGTCAACTACTTTGGATGGAAAAATCAAAGTCTTTGTAAAGTTTTCAAGTAGCGCTCGTGTCAAACAGGGGGTGGATTTGTTTACGACTGGCGGCATTTTCTTTGGTTTTACTCTTGTGATATACCTATACCACTCAAGAAGGAAACACTAGTGCAATTCCTAATATTAAATATTATAATTTATCACCGTTTTTAATATGTTAGATTCCTAGTTATGTCAGCTACCTACAGCAATGAGAACCAATTTTACTCTGGAATGTTTTTCAAACCACACAAATTATAATGCAAATTCAGGTTTACCATTTACATTCATCAAATTTAGAAAATAAACTGACTTAACATTACTACTTTCTGTGATTTCTATTTTTCAAAAGCCTGAAAAATGCAAATATAGTACAACATCGGAAATAAGTCTGGCGGCAGCCGTCAAAGAACCTTTTCTAGTAAATTTTCTTCAGAATTCTCACTTGAAAATGAGTCATAAAGACCATGCTTCATGTGCCGAACCTGTTAGGTGCTCAAGAAAGGGAGGAGAACTTAGGGTATTATAAATAAAAAAAGGGACGATTGCGTTCAGGCACAAATCATCCAATATGACTCCGGGTGGGTCTACAAGCATTGATAATTTCAATGATTTGGATTCTGAAGCATAAGGAACTAGTCTCTTCACAGAATGATGTGCAGTAAATCGTTTTTTACGTTTATAAAATTTTATATCATTCAAGCAGGGACCACAAAGATCCAAAAAGTTTATGAATAAAATTATTTTTCTACACCTAGAGAATTTGATAGCCTCATTATATTAGGTTTATGGCTGGGTGTGTTATTGTCCTTGGTACCGTAACTTCACTTCATCTTACCGCAATATTTGAGTGAATTTACAGTTTTTATAGGCACCCAGTTAACCACCTGGAATATAAATAAAGTTTTTGCATGTGTTACCTTTTGTTTTCAAGTTTTACACGCGTTTATTATTCGAACAACTGCTTCATTTAAGAGGAAGCCCGTAGACTACCATAGGCATAATGAATCCCGTAGTAGAGTAAGAAAATTCATTATTGGCAACCAAAAGTATTGTTATTTAAAATAGCATTTAATATTTTCTTTTCTAAAAAAATGCACATTTAAATAAATTAATTAACGTACTACTTCGTGGCTTTCAGCAGTAAGTCTGTCTTGTAAAGAAAATAACATAAGGCAACAAACATTTTTGGTTCTGTAAAATTATTCTGTAACTACGAAAACTGGAATAGGCACATAGATGGATAGTAGGAAAACGATTAAAATTTTGTGTATGATTGCGCATGAACATTAGTCACACGTGGGTGCTTTCGTCGCTCTTCATGTGGTGTACATAAGGTCCTTCGAACATCTCATGTTGGTGTGACAGGCATGATACTTGGCAGTCATGATTAATGGGCAACAGCCATGAACAGAAGACTAACGAGTTAACCTACAAACAACTGACGCAGTTTGAGAGAGGCTACATAATAAGTACGCGAAATGCATAGTGGGTGGAATGCCTAACTGCTTGTCACGAGGGCTCTTTGCTTGAGAGCAGTAGACGTGCTAAAGTAGCAGTATAAAGAGGACAGGATCTGGATGACTGCTACAGATCACCAGAGGACTGTTTGTCAGACATGCACGAATAACTATAGTGGTTTACTTGTACACCATCCAGCTACATTTGACAGATTCATTTAAACACTGTATCTCTACCAGAAACATTTCTAGACGCCCAACACTGGCGAATCTGTGATCCCAACGACCTTTGCATGTTTTGCCATTAATATATTAGTAACTTCGTCTTTGTTTGCATTGCGTCGGCAGACATCAGCGTGGAATGCAGCAGGCTGGCAACATATTTATTTTCAGCGGCAAATCAAACTTTTCTTTGGCAACAAATAGTAACCATGTTAGCGTTTGAAGGCCTTCGGGGAGCATTTCAATACTCTCTGTCTCATGTAAGTTAGCAAAGTATTGACGGTCAGTGAACAGCAATTTGACGTATACGAAACAAACAACATGCCATTTACAAAATCCTGTATCAGCTGATGCATGAACGAACGAAAATTAATAATACATTGGCTATTCTGGCTACACTGCCGATGCACATCAGAAAAAAATAACGCAGGGTATTGTTAAATTATTTTTTTTAACTAATTAGATGAAATATATTTTTCACTCCTGTGGTTTCGAACCAGTAATAAAAGAAAGTGAACTTTTAAAAATACGTGATCAAGAGGCAGGTCAACATGCTGCTACCTGTTGAGGAAGACGCTCGGCTCACAACACGCCCTGCCACGCCACCTGTTAACCGGCTCCCGAAACACTACCAGCCAGAAAAAAAAATAGATTTCTTGCGTAAAATAATAAATTTACTAACAGATTCCAATGGTTTTGTTTTTCCGCTAGCTCTGTATAATTTTTATTAATTTTTAAAGTAACGTGAATTTCCGTGTACAGCGATTTTGATTAGCTACTAGTAATTTATATTGGGCCGGTAATCGTTACGCCTACGTCCATTACACGCCATATTCATTTCTTCCCACAAACAAATTTCCTTGTTTTCGTGTTGTTACTATACTGTATTAACGAAACGAAGAAACTGGGACGCGTGTGGGTAGTTTTTAAGCAATTCTTACGTTTTCCACGCCACATATTTTCAACTCGAGCTGTTTAGTATCAGTAGCAGTACAATAACTGCTTTGCAAAATTCGTTGGTTAGTTTATTGGTGAATGAACGTGCGTTGTCAAGCAAGTCCCCCGAATTAATTTTATTTCCAGACTTAACATATTAACTGTAACGTCCAACGTGTGATAAGAACTACAATTACCGCAAATGTTAACCTAAATTCGCTTTGTCTGAAATATATTTAGAAAAAAGAGTTAAATATTTCATTTTTTGCAAGATTTTATATTTTCACTTTTAAAATCTACGAATTTTTTTAGAAAGATTTCAGACTATAATTACCTTAAAATTTGTTTAGCATTACAGTGCAATGGCAAGTGCATTAGCTGACAGCGTTTTAATAAAATATACAGTCGCTATTTGACGCACCAGCTGATGGCGAAAGAATACATAAACGAAAATTAAACGTTGGCGCTAATTTCGTCGAACTGTCAAAATCTTGCCGAGTTACATGAGACAGAGACTAACTACCGCAATTTACAACAGCACATGCCTCCTGCTACTGGTGTGGTGGTCTCGGGAGCCATTGCATATGATCGTTAATACTGGGAAGTCATACGAGGGTCGTTGAATTCACACCAGTGTGATTATGACAACATTCTGTGGTCCCATTTTGCTACCTTACTTGGCTGAGTGCCCAGGAGCCAATTTACAGCAAGATAACGCATATCTAGCGTACATCTTTAGTTTCCCAAAAGTTTATACACCACATTCCATCATTTCCAAGGCCTACCCATTCACCTGATTTACAGCCCGTTGTATAATTATGTGACCATTGGGACACCAGCCCCCCTCCATATCGAAGTGTTTGTGATATGGAGCATAATTTGCAACGACTTTGCGCATACCTTTTGTGCGATTATATACGGAATTCGCTTGACTCTTTGCTCGTTTGTATCGACACATGTATCCAGGCACAAGGTGGTCTGGCGTGGTACTAAAGGCTACCCTATCTGCACCTTAAGTGGGCGAATCGTTTTCCTTATACATATAATGATATTACAATATTCTCTTGTTTTGTCTGTACCATCATATCAATAAAATGTCTTTCGAATTGAACCCTCCTTCTTGATGCGTAATTTTGTTGCAGTGATTGTATGGTAAACTAAGTTCCATGGGACACAACTTACGTGTTGTATATATAGAGTGGATAGTTGCAAGGATAAAGGAGTTTAGAGGATGTTAGACTTACACAAATAACGTTAGTGTTAATATCCAGCAAAAAGAAAAGAAAAAATTCTTTAAAAAATTAATAGAAAAATATTTTTTTAAACATATTTTTAATGCAAATTTTTTCCCATACTATTTCACCGAGCAACAATCCCCCCAACTCCTCTTTCCCAAAAATATCTTATAATCTGTTGTGCAATCTGTGGATTTTTGTGAGACATTCAATGCAGTTACTTAAGATTTAAAGACTTACATAAATTATTTAGTTTCAGATCTGCCATGATGTCAGTGTCAGCCGCACATGTAGCACGTATTAGATTAGATAAGTTCCACAGATTTAAAACTTTGTTTTTACTATGTGGTTATTTACTGCATGAGGAATATTTGTTTATTGTTTTAGTACAAAGGAGAGAGCATCAGGAAGATCTTCCAGCTGATTGCCGAATTGAATGTCGGCATTGACCCGTTCCAGAAGTACGGGGTGAAAGAGTATGTCACTGCCATGGGGCTGGCTGTCGAGAAGGAATAC
>NQII01010232.1:6130-39024 GCA_002778355.1 Clitarchus hookeri | reverse complement strand
GAGGAGCTCCAATGCCGGGGCTAGCCACGGCGCAGGCCACCGCACAGCACAGTACAACCTTCCCAGGACAAACAAGAACACCTGTTAGCTATATCGACATAGATGCGAGCATGGTACTAGGAAATGTTTCCCATTCCTCTAAGGCTATCATTTGGATCAGTTATATTACACATCTTAATCTGTAAAATTAATATTCAATATCTCCTTATATATTTGTCATTTGCATCTTGGAATTGTTTGCCTTTTAAAGGTTGTGTAATATTTGCGAAAATATCAATGAAAATTATTGTTCGTATTTTCATTTATAATATCATAACCTCTAATTTACGTAACGGAAGTTGCCAATCTTTTCATTAATGGAAGAATAAATAATGTATATACAGTAAAACCCTTTTAAGAAGTTCCCTGTTAAGAAATTTTTCTGCTAGACAAGTTTACATAGTTTTGTACAGGGTTTGTACACGCCAAAGTAATCTTGGCACTTTTAATAAGTTTTCTTTTTTAATAAGCCCAAATTTTTCAGTCCTTTCAGAAATTTCTTAAGAAAGTTATACTGTAATTTAAATATGAAAGTGGGTGCAGGAAGCCGCTGGAGCAATTAGCAACGTGCTGAAAGGCACGCATGTAAGAGACTGGGGTAATCAGGTTGAAGTATCCAAACTATGGCCGCAGGATGCAGCGAGCACTCACCAGGGTCCTCATGATGATGTCGGGGTATCGGCCGCCGAAGTGAGAGTGCCTGGGTAGCTGCTCCGCCGGCTTATATAGCTCGGCCTCTCTCGCCGCACAAGGTCGGAACCCGGCACCGTTTGTGTCGCTTCCTAGTCGCCCATGTCCCGGACCTCGCGTGGTGCCTACATTTCGGCTGTCGTTTCACTGTCGGAGTGTTTTTGGGCCATAACATTTACTGGCAGAACTAAGGAAAACTGTGTGCTTAAACGCTATTAAAAAGCGCGTTTAATTTATTTATTTATGTAGAGTATTACAAAATATTATTCTCCCGCCACAGACTATACATTCATAACAATATTTGCCGACGTATCGAAATTCTTACTGGTAACAGTGTGCGACAAAAAAGCACAAATATCTCCCAAATTAATTGTTGTGTACATATACACATGCAGTATATGTAAGCAAATGGCCGGTTTTTCTACGATGACATTACGAATGCGGAAAATAGTTGTCATAAAACCTCCGGGGCTGATACACATTTTTACAGCACACTTCCTTGGTGATATTTATCACTAAACGCCATTTCCATGAAAATCCGTCCGAGTGAATTTTTTTTTTAGTAGGGTCTAACAACATGAAAGTTTGGCCTAGCATTCTTACTAGAAAATTAATTTTAGCTTATAATACTGGCATGACTATAGCTGTGTTGACGTAATTTCATCAGATGTGTTCCGAATAACCAGCCTCTGAACTCGCACTCGCTCTCGAAACTAGTGTTTTTATCGTGTGTTGTTTATTTGAAAGATGTAAAATTGTGTTTTTGTTCACCTGAAGTAAACAAATCACTTTTTCGTAGTCATTATAGGCAGTGGAGATCCAATCAAAGTCCGAATTCAGATGATGTATATTTCTAAACAAATTATATTTTATAAAGAAATAATTTTTCGTTATTGCAAACATTTACTTATAGTGAAAAGTGGTTTGTTCGTTAGGCATCGTGTGGATTATGAAAGTGTGCAATATCCCGAGAGCATGCGTAAAGCATGCATCAACACACACTCCCAACTCGCACTCTACGCTCGCATTCGCGCACTCGCACTCTGTCATTTGGAGCAACACTCTGTGATGTCACTTCCGAGTGCGAGTATGTGAGTGTGAATATTTTGGCTATTTGGAACGCGGCTAACTAAGCAATACCTAACCGATGAACAACATATTTTACAAAGTTGCATTCACGCATTTAATGCAGAACCCAATTTTCATTACCGAAATTAAGGTTATTCGTGGCAGCTTGGAACGCTCACTGTTTATGTTGGCCCGGGCACATTGAAGGGTTCAACAAAACGTCGAGGAACTGTGTGAATACATTCAAAGTAGAGAAGAATTGTTCCACATGTAATATAAAGCAATTTCATAGCGTTATTTGTTAAAAGCTAGTGAAATACGTACCGTATACTGTTCTCGACAGTCACATAAATAACAACACGCATTAATCGAAGCTCCAAAATTACTACACAATACCGTAAATGTAGTTAAATACACATAACCTAAGTTTCTTCAAGTTTTAAATTATTTTAACCGACTTTATTTACATGTAGAGACACTGTCCAGGTCGGCATATTACGTGAAATGTTTACTTCCCGCAGCTAGAAACAATATACAAATACAGAAAAAAGGAATTTTATAATTTACCTCTTAATTGACAACAGACATATAGGCCTAACTGTTTTCTTTATTATATAAATAAATTTTTTATAGTGGTGGTGACGAACTGCCACATAAATCACGTTGTTCAAAGCACTTACGAAAACTAACCAGGGATCGGAACAGAAACTGCCACATAAATTCGCGCAATTCAGATAATTTGAAGACGGAGAATGGGAAAGACATAAAAAAATAGTAAACAAAATAATAAATCCTATAACTTGAAACGATATGTCGGCCAAGTGATGTAATGAATTTGTTAGAAATACAGATGTGTAATTATTAAACTGTTTTTATTCTTATGTTCTCAGAACGAAATGTATTTCCAGGTGCTGTTAAAAGAAGGTGATGTATTTCAGGGGTCGTTGATGTTTAATATTGTGTCTAGTGAGACGTTAACGATCTGGAATTCCTTTTCCTAATTTGCAACCCACTTTGCTGAGAGTATTTCGGTCAATTCTTACGTTAAAATGTATGTTGTTGCGGACAGTAATTTTTATTCAATGGTTGATTTTAAGAGCGCCTACTTTATCGTGAACTACCTACCATCTAATGCACAGCCATTGATGTGTCATGTTGCTGATACTGCTGATGCAGCTAGCCGTTATGATTTAATTTTTTTATGCCATGAACTATTGTGGTCATATACTAGACTGAACAGGGATTTAATTACTTCAAGACTACAATAATATTAGCTGTTGGCTAGAAAAGTCGTAATCCTGTTAAGCCACTCGGTTAAAACAATATACGACTTAACCTGTGTGTACCGTTCCAGTAGGCTGAATGTTGTGGCGGGAAGCGACGAACAGCACGCCAAGCTGCATCTTGAGGGTGGGTCTTCTCGGCATGGGTCCACAGAGACACCTCATTCAACGTGTTGCCAAGCCTTTTGTAGATTGTTGGTGACGTAATTGTCCCGAATATTGTGGCGCCGGGAGGAGAGGTCCTCTGGCGCTGTGCTGATATTTTTTATAAACAATAATGTTCTGGATTATTTGCCTGGCCTTGATACCGATATATTGCTGCAGTTGGCTTGGCTTGTTTGCATTTACTGAATCATGACACTTGTCATAAGACTGCAGTTACTATTAACGTGTAGATAACAGATATTAAGACACATATTTCGTGTTTTGGTCGTCCTTAAAGTTTTTATTATAATAACAGAGCATATTGCAATAATTGGACGTAGACAAAAAAATGAAGACACCCACAGAAATGTTATTTTTGTGTTCCTGTTGCCATTGATTTCGTAAAAGATTGTTTTAGTTTTTACAGACGAGAACCAACCCACATTTCAAGTTTTCGCATTGAAATGCTGCCCATAAACAAGCCGGCATTAAAATTTTTATTACTGCTTTAAAAAAAGTTTTGTGTGCCTTGGTTTATGTTCACTAAAAAAAATTTCCCATTGAAACTAAAGTTAGAAGGTGAAAATATAAAAAAAGTCATGTAATTCCCAATAAAAGAATTAGAATACAGGGGATATTATTGAATCTGCCTCAGATTTGCTCGCATAAATGTAGGTTGGTTCTGTATTGCAAAACTATAAGTACACTTGTTCTGCTTGGTGACTTTGAATGTCAATACGTTACTGGCAACGCTGCAGCAAGGATTATCGGGGTCTGTCAAACACGGCTGGCGTGGTTTTGATTATGTCGCAAGCACCTGTGCTATCCGTTGCGAAAGTTCTCTTGTCATTCCAAAAGGGTCTCATACACCATTCTTTTTTTTTAATTGTCCCTCAAAAAAATTTTTTGATGGACTTGGGTCAGTTAAGCACGTAAGCAATTCGGTGTGACAACGATAGCAACTCATTTTCGGCAAATATTGCCTACAGGTGAGTTTGTGCAGTGGTACTGCTATATTCAGAACTACCATCGTGTTAAAACCACGTGTCGTGCCTAACAATAAGTGATAGGCCTACGTCATCCTATAACACAGGTAATGTCTCATACAAAAGTCCACGACACAATATTGTGCCCAGCTAATTAGTGAGTACAGGTGGTCCGATTACGTGATGTTCGATGTCAAAACACATGTTTTTTGATAATTTTACGTGATGCGAACTTACAGACGCGTCGTGTGGATTTGCCTTAGGCGTATGCTGAATGAAGTGAAAGTTGAAGTTGTTTTGGGTAATAATTCAGGTGATGCAGTAGCAGCAACTGCTCCTTGGTAATGCATCACGCTGGCATACGACTCGCCCCACCAACATTTGAGATTGCACATGAACCGGTAGAAGTCCCCTAGAATATCTTCGAGTGCATGTGTCCTCACAGTTTACACACGGTTTCCTGTCCTGTTTGTAAATAGTAAACGGGCGTCTCGAAGCCACCGATGAAGTGGTTACAACATAATAGGACGCCTGGGATGACGGCACTGTGGAAGCCTCCGTAAAGCCATGCTGCTGCTCTGCCATCGCAATACCAGCACCGTATGAAGACTATGCCAAGTACTTATCGGCGAGATCTGGCAGAGAGTAAATCACGTTCAGTGTGTTTTAGTCGCTCTCGGCCCTTGATTTTCGCTCGTAAATACCAAACTGTCGGTCATAATGTAATGAATTTTGGCGTATGGGAAACACGGCGTCAATGTAGGTGGTGCCGCAGTCTCTATAGTCCTCGCGTGAGCATGCTCGTGCGTCTTGAGGATTTGTCCGGTGAATACCAATAGTACGGGTGTGTACTTCCAATTTGTTTTCTTGTCCCTGCTGTTATGACGAACCTGACAGTGGTGTGTTTCCTCGGCTACGTAATGAATCCGTGTTCAGTGGACCATCTAATGTTTATCATCCGTGCGTTACTGTAAAACGTCGTCCACGGAGGCGTGACAGTGTCAATTTATTGCACAATTGGGGATCCGGAAACTGCGAGCAAAGTCGTCAGTTTAATACGGGGCCGAGAACGAGTGCAACATCTGATAAACGTAACCATTGGAGCACACCGACTTGCACAGGTTTTCCGGCGGTCTTCTATGGCATACCAGGTGGTCAAAATTACGTATCTACACGCGCTAGCGTGCGCGCCCGCGCGCGCGCACACACACACACACACACACACACACACACACACACTTACACTAGCCAGCCAGCCCGAGAAGTTTGCCCAGAACTAGGTGTACATCTGGCACATTTCAAACATTTAAGTTCTGTTCCAAGAAAATCCGTTGGCCAAAGCAACCTTTTGTCTAAATTATAACATGATTACGCATAACCTTTCGAAACTAATCGATTATAGTTCATAATTTTACAGGTTAGTGCAATAATATGGCACTCCCAATGCTACTAAGGAACGGGAGTGACATTCAGCAAACCGCTATACTGGATTTTTTTTTTGTCAAATCACAAGTTGTTTATGGTTTTTTTTTTATGAGAATTTAAAACACTCTTGCTGTAAGAGGGCATTCCTCCGTCAATGATCAATTCAGCTTACGAGTCGTGTTTTTTCTGTCTCTTCTTACATGTGTAATCACCTCTGTGACATACTGTATAAGTAGTCGACCCACTAGTCCACTTCTATACTGTTGCCTTTCAGATGGATTTTTTTCCCGGCCGGCTTCTTTTGTGCCGATATTTGATTGTGCCGCGTACAATAAGTGTGGAAGTTACTTTGCCTAGTGCCACTTCTATACGCAGCTAAAATTTGCATGCGAGACATGCTGAATTTTCTGTTATTCAGTAGCCAGTTTTCTACTCCCTTAGAATTATTTAATCCGAATGCACATAAGTTAATTATGGTGGCAACTATTGCTTATTAACTGTTGCTGGAAAACTTCTGATAGTCCTCCTTTGTTTAGTCTTTCATCCCATTTGCGTGATATGTGTGTATACTTCCTCCAAGCATAATTATTTATTTTGCTGTTGATTATTGACTATGGTGTATTCGCGGTCTCTTCGCACTTTTTGATAGAAACCTTTTAAAAAGCACTCCATGTATGACGCGTTTGGTTCTTTCCTAAATATTACATGTATCACAAACTTTTTATACTTGTGTTAAAATAAAAGTACGTAATTTTCTGTTAAATTGAACTTTTACTAAAAAATTAATTATTAATTATAATTTTATTTATGATTAATTATTAATTATAATTTTGTTTATAATTAATTTGAATAAAATCTTAGAGAAAACAGGTGTGTTGGTAATGCGTAGTAAGAAATAGTTCTTATGCAAAATAGTATTACTCTGAGTGCACACGAATGCGGTGCGTTGCCCCTTTGGTGTAATTTTATAAACTTGGTTAATCTTAGTTTGCACGAGGCGGAGGAATATCATATAAGTATAACTTTATCAGGGCTTCAGAAGAGTTGGAAGTTAACCGTGAATGGACCATAGTTAGTATACACACATATAACTAGTTAGTATACATACAAGCAATAAGGTAAAACTGTGAAATTTTAGAGAATAAATGTGTTGGTATTTCACCACATCTAAGTCTGATTCGTATAAAAAACGGAAATATGTTTTCTGTTGCTATCAATTTAAATATTACCATTCTTTAATAAATGCAGGTACTTTCCTAAATTGATAATAATTTCATTGTTGATATTCCAGCAGCGGTTTTTTTACATTAAAAAATTTTACGTTTGTAGCTTTAGAAAATCTAATTAAATGTTTTTTTCACTGTATAGCTTTTAAAAGTGTTGTAGAAGTCGTTGCAAGTTTTAAGTACTCGCATTCCATGGTCTCGGCTTGCACAACTGATTTTTACACTAAAAAATAAGGAAATCTCTTTGTCCTGATAGTTAAAGTGGCATGCGTAAGTGCAGCGAGGTTAGTGATAACATCTATTAACAGTTAGCACCGAACTCTTGTAACGTAGCGTTTCGTAATCCACTGAATTCGCGAGGCTCCGCTTCGCTTTGTCTTTCATTTCATAACTGTGTGACATAACGGCACAATAATTTAATCCAGCATTCATTTCAACTTTGGCCAGCTTGACGTCTCTTTCGACCCCCTTGTGTAGTGTGATCCTGTCAATATTCAGGCGAACTTCTACAAACTTCTCTTTATTCTCGACGTTGTTTCAGTTAATTTTGAATTATTATTGAATTAGTGTCGCTTGCAAGCCAGCATATTCAGTTTTGGTTAATGTAGTTCCACAGAGTTGAAGTAAATAATTGGGTGAAATTTATTTTTGAGTGTATTAGTTCCTTTTTTTGTTCCCGCTTGGTGCGTAGATGAATTTCATTTACTTTTTCCGTGCAACTAACATAAAGAAGGTTGCGAGTTCGATCCCGAGCAACTCAACTGGGGACAGTTCTTCCAATACAGTTTTCCATCACCATTACATCCGAACGCAGATACGTATCATATGATGTGATTGTTGTATTATACGGTTATGGAAAACCTTCAGCTAAATACCATGAGCATTTTCGACGTAAGTGCTCTTCTCAAGTACTTGTGGTAAACTCGTTCGCCGTGCTGCCTACAGATATGTTTTTATCTAATACTAGCAATAAAACACAACTGATCTCTTTACTTTCAACACATCTACGGAAATCAGGAATCCATGTTGGCCAAGCTGAGACAGATGCTGATACCTTGCTTTTTTTAATGTAGTGCCTAAAGGTAAGCTTGAAAATAACATCAATATTGGTAGGAGAAGACACTGATTTATTCGTACTCCTTGTCGCACATTCTGAAAGAAACGTGTATATGTTTATGCCCAGTAAAGGCAAAAGTGTTCAACATAACACTACTTCAACAGGCGTTGGGTTCAACGAAGGAGTATATGATGTCCATGCACTCCTTTGCTGCATACGATACCACTTCGTCTGTGCATGGCAAAGGTAAATCATTGCCGTTTGAAAAAATTAAACGAGACGAATCATTGCGGAATAAAGTGGCCGTTTTTATTGACAAGTCGTCTTCCCCACAAGACGTCGCTGGAGAAGCACTTATGTGTGTTATTTATGTTGGTAAACCCTCTGAAAAAATTAATAATCTGCGCTGCCAGTTGTGCCTTAAAATTCTAGCTAAACAAAAACTCGAGGGTGCCTTTAGAATTTCAGTCTTACCTCCAACATCTGAAGATACTAAACAGCACTCTATTCGTGTTTTCCATCAGATGCGAGAGTGGAAAAACTGTGGGAAAGAGCCTACTATTTACGGTTGGAAGTTTGAAAATGGCCATTACTCCCAGTTACCAACTTATTAGAACCGGCGCCACAAAAGCTGTTATGCTTGGTATCGTGCAACTGTAAAACTGGTTGTGACCGCCGAAGCTGTGAATGTCTAAGGAACTGTTTGAAATGTACTGAAATCTGTGGCTACTGCTCTGGCTTCGGATGTTTGAATCGCTTGCCACTAATAGAAGAAGATGCGAGTATCGAGGGCCTACAGAATCCGAGTGATGCTCCTGTACTTAGCCCATGATAAAGGTAATCTTTGCTTTAGGTTTATACTTTGTTGTAATACATTGTAAAATTTCATGACAATTCTATATTCATAATTATTTTTACAATATGCTTTTTTAATTTTCAAGCTCTTGCGTACATTTTTTAAGCTCTTGAATAAAATTAATAATGTCATACATTTTTAAAAATTAATTCATACTATAAGAAGTTTCCTTGTATGCTCATTAACATGGTACTTATTGTGGAATATACCATAGCAATGTTATCGGTTTTACTTGCATGTTTTGGAATGTCTTTAATGATAATAATAATTTTTACGTAACCTTCTGGAGCCAACTACACACTAAAATAAAAAAGTATATTTGTTTGGTTTTATGTCATGTTAAGCTTTAATCTTTTGACTTTTAAAATTTACAAATAATAAATTGCATTCTGCGATTGGTTCGTGCTCTGAATTTCTCACGTCAGTAATGCTGATGTATTTTTCAGCTAATATTCCAGCAAACATCTGTTGAAAAAGATTTGTCAAATCAGTAATACTATTTTGCTATATAGTCAGAAGAATCTTAATTTTTAACGAGAAAAACTTTTATTTATAGAGCTTTTCAAAGCAATCACATCGCTATAAAAAGTACTGCAATAATAAAACTATCTGCAATATAGTGTAAAAAATAGACGGAATTTAGCTACCGCCATCTCGTTGTTAAAATGTGGGGTATTAGAACAATCAATTTTTTTTATTTATTACTGTATTTACAGTTTGCAGTTTGTACTCAAAAGTAGCAACTAGGGAGTCGTTTACCGGAGTTGCGACGTAGTCGGCGGCAGCTGGCGCGGGAACACTGCATGTTCAATGCCTGTTTGGCCATTGTTGTTCACGTATATACTAAAGTATTACATGAATCTGATACTTTTTAACAGCGTAAAACTTTTGTTGAAGAGAGATCTTGTAAAACTAACAGCAAAACTGTAAGATAAAAAAGTTTTTTTTTTTAAGAATTAATTTTTTTTACTAAATAAACTAGTTTTTAAATATATTAATCTATTTGGCAGGTAAAAAAAAAATTTCTTATAGGACCGTCTAAATAGAAGAGAATGACACAAGTTTGGCCTTTCCAGGAGTTTCCGTTTTGGAGATATAAAATGTTGGGTCAAAGCCTTCTTTCGCTGGGGTTTTTTCAAGATAGCGGATTTTACTAAAGTAGGGAAACTTAGGAAATTTTCACAAAATGACGAGGAGACAGTGCCGAACACATTCCAAAAGGTTTCATTTTTTTAATAAATTTTTTCCGGGCTAAAACTAAATGCACTGCATTACTACAGTGCAATTCTAGAAACTAGTTTCACGGACATAACATTGTGTTAATCTGTAGCTTGCGAAGTTAATGCAGTGCTAATTTAAATTTGGTAGATATGCGACCGTTTAAAATACATCCTGGAGTGGAGCTTGATATTGGGATTATAGTGACATACAGTTTGTCACATTCTTATTCATACACCTCGATTTTGGTGAAAATATCTTCATATTCCCGATAGTTAATGTGATTGTTCTTTGTCTCGTTTAATAAAAAAAGAATAGTGGATCATTTTATTTATTTTTTATAAACAAGTAAACTATTTCTACAAACATGTAACACAAAACACAAAATAAAACGAAGAAAGTTGCAAGTTTCTATATCACATTGGGGGCCGCATTGTGGAGTGGTCAGACTAGTCGTCTCCCACCAAGGCGATCCGGGTTCGAGTACCGGTGAGGTCACTCCCGAATTTTCGCACGTGGTCATCTTGCCGGACGATGCCGCTGGTCGGCGGGTTTTCTCGGTGATATAACGTTTCCCCCGCCCTTGCATTCCGGATACTCCATACTCACCTCGCTTCACCATCATCGGCTCTGAAGACCACGGTGTTCTGAGCCGCCCAAATCTTTCTACTTCACTCCACTCTGTCACATTGTTATTCATTGAGTTTCCTCGATTACGAATGAATCCCGTAGAAGAGAAGTTCTAAGATCTTGTGGAGTAATCTTTGGCTTTGTTAACTGCTTGGTATCTGCGCTACATGGAGTCTACTGATCTCTCACACTTTTCACGACTGATGCTGTGCCATTCTTCAAAATTAAACTTGTCAGCTCTTCCTTTGAAGAAACATTTCTGTTGTGTGCTCGAGATTTCATAAATGCCCATACATGTTCAGTGGTATTTGGGGGGGGGAGAGAGTGAGTGTGTGTGTGTGTGTTTCAATTGTTTTGGAATGTTCCAAATTAACCATTCTTTATTAAGACCGGCAGTTTGCTTCGGAAGGTATCGTTCCTAATTTGTCTGCATTTTCTTTGCATTCTTCTATACAACGTCATAATACAAAATCTTTTCCACTGCGCCATCAACACATTGAATATTCCCGACCTCTTTTGCAGACACACACCCCCAAACCAAAACTGATCCATCCCTATGGTTAGCTGCTGGAAGTGTATTGATATCATCATCGGCAGTTTAAGCTTTTCCAATGACCTGTGGGCACCACCGGAGCCAAAAGGGTTGATTTTTGCCTTATTTGACCAGATGATATTGTTCCAAAACTCCTGGTTCTTTTTTAGGTGCTCTTTAGCAAAGAGTGTCTTTGCAGCACGGTTCTTCTTATTGACTTAGAGCCTTTTACTTGCTGCCCTGCCATTAATGTCACGGGTACACAACTCCCGGTGAACTGTCTGAGAACACTTTTCTTACCGTTAGCAATTTCCAATCTGGCGGGTTGTGTAAGAGCGTTTGTAAGGGGGCTGGATTTTATGCTCTGCAAAACTAATGGTTCTTCCTGGGAACTCAGACAATTATGTTTAGGTTTTCTTGATATGTTCCTAACTACTGTTCCTTGATATTTATATTAATTTGCAATATACTGAACTGTTGCGTGACTCTTATTCACGATTTGTCTTTTTTTTTCTAAAGGAGAATCCTCTAAACGCTAAATTTACAAATGTCTCTTTTAGCTTAGAACCAAGTTCCTTATCTTTGCCCATTTCCTTGAGCCTAGTGCCGGTTTTATGAAAAACATGAATAACGAACTATACATACACACATTACACAACTATTTACGCTAGACTCGAGGCCACTAAACTACTATAAATGTGCAATGGTGTATGGATATCAAAGTGGTCTTAGTTTGGGGTTATAAATGCCTTTTCTTTCTTTTCAGAAACTGATTTTGAAAGGAAATATTTTGTTTACTAGTTCTTTATATTTTGCTCTTTTCTGTAATTGCTCTTTAATGTAATCATTTCAATAGTCCAATGGAAAAAATGAGAGGGGTTAAGAAATTGCTCACTTTACCGTGAATAGCCTATACTGTAATTTAAACTTAAACGTTCCATAGAATTGCAGTTTTATTTTTAATCTATTTCAGGCGTTTTAAGTCACCTTGGATTTTCTTCCCTCGTATGGCGTCGCCTCTGTGATAATTTTCTTTAAGACATTTTAACGTTATTCAGTGCCGTAAATAATTGAATACGTGGCACAACAGCCTATGTAAATACAAAGCTATTACCACAATGAGTAAATATTTCTCATTTACAAAAGTAAGATGCATTTTTGGATGATACATTCTCATATTGTGGCCCGTATGGGACCATGTAATTGACAGAGTATATTTTGTGCGCAAGTTGTCCTGATATTCTTATAGGACGTTGTTAAGCACGTACATTTTTTTTTCTATAAGAAACACTATGTTTGAGCTTAGGCGATGTGACGCATATCATGTAACTTTTCCAATGAAGGCTGGAAATACGCATTACACTTGTTCTGTAACTATCCGAGTTTTCGTCATCGTGCATTCCTGTATTTACGCATTTGTTTTCAGAAATTAAATTTATGAATATTATTCATGGTAGAATGCAAGACCAGCTATGTATAGCTGACAACAAGCACATACACGATCATGCCTGCTATGTTAGTAAAATGTATGCACTGATTTCAAGACGTATTATGTCCAGTTTAACTTAAAATTACTGATTAGTATATCCTTTTTTTTTCCTTGCAGTGTTTTCGAAATATATAATATATTGAAAATCAATGCCATCATTCCTTTTGGGAATAAAATTAACCACTGTGGATTCGAGTACCGGATATTTCTATGCTGGGTGGTGTCGCAGTTTATGAGAACCTCTTTGAGAAGGCCTACGTATTAATTTTGTCTTTTATGATTTTTCAGAAGTTTAAAAGATTGGTTTCATTATTACCAAACACACAGTTGTGTTTACAGTGCATGCATGCATGCCGCACTGTAGTTTTTTTTTTTTTTTAAGCGGAACTGTGGTCAGCCGTGACGTCATCCGTAGTCCTTGAGTGTGGGCGCCAGGTGAGGTCGGTCGTTCCGCGGAACAAGGCAACGCGCAAAGAGAAGTATTTCCAGTTCCGGTTGTAGCGGGGCAGAGAGCCAATAACAGGATCACTGCGTGATTCTACTGTCCTCTGCGTCAGAGCGGGACCTGTCTACATTCTGAAAGGATGTTTTTCCCTCGGCCAGTTGGATTGATGCCACCAAGTCTAAGAAAGAAGCCGTGTTTGACAAGTTTTTTTTTTTTCATGTATGAAAATCTATGCAACTGGTCAGTGCTACGACGAACCCAGTGAGGTGGCGCAGTTGTAAACCTTCGAACTTACATTCTGGAGTACCTGGATTCGATTCTCGGTCCGGCCATCCTAATGTCTGTTTTCCGTGTTTCTTACCACAAGCCATGGCCGGTGCTTCCCATATCCTGCTTCCCTGAACATCTTTCTCCGCCTCTAACGGCTTCCCTGTTGACACGAAGCACGTTAAGGATTACTTACCTACCTGCCTGCCTGTTAATGCTACACCATTACATTGTCGGGGTACAGCGGTATTTTAAAAGCTTCTAATCTGTTTTTAGTTTTGCACGTTTATAGTTTGTATGTTTGTTCGGAATACGCTGGGATCAGTGAAGTTCTCGCTTGGAGCTTTATAAGCTTCAGTAATTTTTCTTATAGTCTACATACACATTTCTTATTTGATCCATTTAACAGTTTTCATGGTTAATGGGTAGGTTTCATTGAATTGTTCAGCCCTTCAGAAATTTCCTAAGGCTAGGTTCTGAAAATTGCTGTTAGTGGCGGTTTCTGCACAGTTCGATGAACGTGGGATTCGGTCATAAATTGAATTTTGACATACATGTGCAAAGTAAGTTTTCTCATACATTCGGTGCTATCGAATTCAGGAAAAAATTTTCAGTAATTTGGTTCTTATTGAGCTAGCAAAGGTGGTGGCTTACCAAACGGTGTGCTTATAGCAATGACATTGATCTCCTCGAATTCTGACAGATAGCTTTTTAGAATGACTAACTTGTCCGACACATGTGGCAACGCAAGGGCAAAATTAGAATGTGCAAGTAGTTTCACCAATACAGTCTGAGTTTGTTCGTTACCTGTACCCTGGTTCTCAAAATGGCCCCAAGACGACTGTCGCGGGCCTTGCATAAGGCAGTCGATTGTATTCTCAGAGAGATAAAGAATTTAACTCTGACTAAATCATTAGTCAGTGCATGGTCGTTTCCTTATTTTCTAGTTCATTTAAAACTGCTAGTACTGCCCTTAAATCTTACCGTTGTCATTACATTTACCATGTTTATCCAGATGAACCAGTATTGCTTTTCTATGACGTTTTTCCTGCTGTGATACTCCTTGCCAACTACAGCAAAAAAAAAAAGTGGAAAATGGTAGTTGACCACTTACGGGAGGCGTCGCTAAAGAGCTTCCAGCTTTTGCCGTTTGCCGCTAGAGTCCGTCGTGGTTTGTGGGACAGTGTTTTGTAGGTAGGGCTTAACGTCTCACAGTGTTTTGTAAACAATGGTTGAAAGCGTGTGGTTACTGGACAACAAGTGGTTAAAAATAGCTTGCAATTGTCAAGAATTTCGCAATTTCAGTAGGTTTGAGATAGTGGGTAGTGGAGGCAAGTGGGCACTTAAGCCGAGTGTGTTACAGTTTATTTATTTCTTCGCACTTTAAAGATGTGTGGACAACTAAAGTAGAAGATGGAACGCAGTGAAAGTATCATGCTATACACGCCAACGGAAAAATTAAGCTTCCCGTACGATTTTCTTCAAAGTAAACCACGCAATTATATAAATATATATATATATATATATATATAATTCCTACTGCTCTTGCTAATCCGGTTAGATTTTTTTATTTTATTATATTGCACTTTCAATGCCTGTTTTTTATTTATAGGGCTTTTGTGTACATTACAAAAACGTAATGACATTTCTAACTGCATACGCAATCTCAAATAATAGCTATTTCATTTGGTAGTGATCGTGTGTTAAAATTTACTTTTATTTAATCAAATTTCAACTATTTCATTTGTTAGTTACTTTTATACACCTTTGTTTTCAGACATAATAAATCGAATAGGTGGACAAGAATAAAGAATAAAATATATAATTCTTAAAAATGTAATCATCATGGTACTTACTTTTAATAATACACTACATTATGAAAACCATAGTCTCCATATGTAAAACAATTTTATGTTAGGTATGTTTTACCTCAATACAAAAACTTTCTGCCGCACTGAGACTGTATGTAGACCTACATAGTAATGTAATAGATATTTCAACACAAGTTTTCCGATACAAATAATTGCTTAGAATAGCAAAATATGTAATATATTATGTTGCCTGTAAAGTAAGTTTCTTGCTTTGGACTTCGTCTGAGAACACTGTGTGATAAACGTTGTTCTTGTAAGTTATTTTATGTCACAGTGTTTTCTTCTTTTAGATTGACGTAAACGAAAAATCACTTCGTTCTGTTTTAGGTTTTAAAAAGTTTCGCCCTGAATGCTTGTACACGAAATCATTTGTACAAAATTTGAAGAACAAACACGTATATTATGTCGCATATTTTCGTACTGCACCTATCTGCTATAACTGTTCAATACCTTACTTTATTCAAATACTCAATACTGTTTGTCTCAGTCATATTTGCAGTTCCGGCATCTGTCCCACAAACGTGTGTGGCAGTGTTGGGCAGAGCTATGACGTGAAAAGAGGCGGGGCGAGCAACTCGTCCACTACCTTATACCGAAGGGTGTGCCTTATAAAGTCCTTACCTCGACAGGGCACTGCAAAAGTGTTCCTTCCTGCAAAGATATGTTAATGTATTGTAATTTTGTCTGAGAAACAAAGTAAGAATATAACACCAGTGGATAAACCAAACCTAATCTTTGCCCTGTCGAAGAGGACTAGAAAGTAAAAAACTTCCAGAAAGTAACATGGAATAGGATTTCTTATAGAGGCAGGTGACGAAGCCACTATCAATCAAATTGAAACAAATTACTGAATTGAAGTTTTCCTTTCAGAGGCATTGCATTGGGTTTCTCAGCAGAGAATTCCAATTTGACTAACCTTCCCCATGTTTCAATCTGCTGTGATGTTCTTCTGTTTTGTGTTCTATTGCAACCCGGCTCCATGCTGGAATTATCATGAGAGCATAATCGGCGTATGCAAATATCTTACTTTCTTCTGTCAGCTACAAATGCTTTATTGAGTCTTTGGAGTTTGTGAAGTTCAGTAACCAGCTTAATAATATATAATTGGTTCATAGCATATATACTTGGATTGATATTAAAGGCTTCATAGTAAAAAAAAACACGATCTCATTGAAAGTTTTCTGTATGTTTTTTCATTTTCTGTTGTTTTTGAAAGTTTTATTTATAGAGGACACTATGCCGCGCCCCCTTTTCAAACTCCTGCCACCCCCACTCCAGGACCTTCCCTCCAAGACCAATGTTAACAAGTTTCCCATATCAGGTTCCCAGACCATTTACACCCCAACACTCCTGAAACCTTAATGGTAGATTTTTTTTTTTTTAATATTTCCTTCGCGATAGAAGCCAAGTTCTGGAAGCATTCTTGATAGTCCCACTCATACTAACTTATCATTGCTTCCCATACCACATGCCTTGGTGCTGGTACCTCTCACTGACTCCACCTCCAATACCCAGTTCAGGTCATCCTGCATGCTGTTTGGTGTACCCAGGCACACCGCAGCAGTAACATCTCGTGCCTTTTCTCAGAATATCCTGTAGTGTGTCTCCAGATTGATGAGTGGAGCTCCATTGTAGAGAATGGTGGGTATTTCATACATTTTAGTCCCGAATTGCAGCTCCAGAGCCAACACCGGTGTGGAATATTTCAGACGATGTTGTTCCTGCAGAGTTCCCGAGTATTACGATCCTCAGCACACATGTGCTGTAGTAAACATGTTGTTCTTCTGTCCATTCATTCAGCATGACTACATCAAATTGGTTTTAGTATTCCTACTATACTAAGGGTACTGGTCATGATAAGGTATGAGTGTAATCATGTCCTCCTTTCCCACGCTTGTCAAAGAGGTACATAGCCTCAGAGCTGCTATAATCGCTCGGGTGCTGTTGTACAGATTATGACTTCCACCTCTCTACACCATTTTCAACTATCGGCTCTGCACTGGCGGAATTTCCATCTTCACATGTCGCTCGACACCTACCATCCTGCTGCTCAACAGACTCTTGCCATTTTCTGTCTCAATATACACTTAGTGTGTTCATTGTCACCCAATCACTTACTGGCAAAAAAAATTGGTCACTGTGAAGGCGCCATTGCAGGGACATGTAAGTAGGTACAGGCACAGGGCATGGTAGTATGTACACAAAAACATAAAAGTATTGTACCGCAAAAATAATGTATTGCAGAGTATTAACAGTTGCAGGATGCACTTAGTATGGTTTTTGACCACACGTACCAATCGTAACACAGACAGGCGGCGAAAAGGTCGGGCTTGGAGGCATACAGACGTCAGATGTTTCAGGAGATCCTGCCACAGCTGGCGCAACTGACCATCCAAATCCACCATAGTTGCAGCTAGCCGAAGTTGCGATCCAATTTGATCCCAAACGTTCTCAATGAGCGAGAGGTCTGGGGAACTCGCTGGCCAAAGAAGCGTGTTGACATCACAGGCATTATCCTGTTGGAAAATGGGGTTGTCAAGCCGCACCAGGAAGGGGAGCGCAGATAGTTGTAAAATTTCCTGGATGTATCGCCATGCCATCAGAGTCCCTTCAATCACCACATTGGAGTGGGTAAATCGTACGAAATGGCACCCGATACTATGACACCACCTGCTGGGGTGGTATGTCACTGTACAATGAAGAGTGGATCATGGTGCTGGCCAAGAGTCTTCAGACTCGAATTCGGTGATTGTCTGTATCCAGACAGAACCATGATTCGTCGCTGAACACCACTCGTCGCCAATCTGCAAACTGCCATGGTGCCCATTCCCAGCAGAAGGTTACACCATGCTCGGTGATGCTAATGTCGTATGGTAGGCATCGTAAGGGACGTCGCAATGACAGATCCCGCTCTGCTAGTCGCCTGGATATGGTACTCGTGGACACAGGCATATCACCATGTGCTATATGGTGTGCAGCGAAACCTGTCTAGTGCTTACAGCATGTCGCACAATGAAATGTAAGGGGCCACAGTGGTGTAGTGATCAGACTACTTGCCTCCCACCTGGGCGAACCATGTTCTTCTATTCCTGGCAGGGTCGTTCTCGAATTTTCGTACATGGGAATAGTGCTGGATGATGCCGCCATTTTGCGGGTTTTCTCGGGGATCTTCCGTTTCCCTGGCTTTTGCATTCGGTGCATACTCACCTAGCTTCACCCTCATCGGATCTCAATAACTCAGTGTTAAGAGCCGCCCAAATGTCTCATCACTACAATAAAACGATCCCCCCTGCTGTGGTCTGTTGGGTCGACCCGAGCCTTCTCGATGGGTGTGTGTCATCCTGTTCCCACTGCGTCCAACACCGACTTACAGTGTAGGCAAAACGATTCAGGTGGCGAGCAATGCGCCGAAACGTCCAACCTGCCTCTCGGAGGCTGACGATGCGGCCGAGTGCACCGTCTGGGCATGCTGTATGTTCATTGAACTTGGCTTGCTGCTCTTACAGCTATGAATGATGGAGGCACCTGTGCGCCATCTAGACGCACGTACGCGCAAGCAAACCATATCAAATGCAAACAGGACACTTGTCGGGCTATGACGATACTGTGTGGCAACCTTCGTAGGACTCGCACGATTCGTTCTTGGTGGTAAAGTTTTTTGCGCACGAGTGGAAATTTTTTATGAAATTTTTACTAAACAAATAGTGCACATACAATATACAATATACCTTACAGTTAGTTACATTTAAATGGTAGTGAAGTTCTAAATAAGCGAAACAATTACTGCGCCATTTTCATTAACTTTTAAATATGTCTGACTTGTGTGTAGGTTCTGGATTCGATTCCCAATGGACTTTATCTTATTATACTCATAATTTTTATTACCAGAAGTTATTTTAAAGGTTGTATTGTGCTCATTTTTCCTTGCTACTCCTATACTTAAGGAATTCAACATACAACTTACAATCATTATTTTTATTTCTGGTAATACAGGTGGGAATAGTCACTATGAATTTGGGGCCTCTTTATCATGGACGTTGTGTACAACCTCTAATGGCTGTTTGACAAGTGCCCTTTGGAACATAATGCCTCGTTTGAGGTTCTATGATAAATGTAAAGATTGGCTCTCCTCCCCTAGATCTAGTGTGATTAGACCAGGTGGCATTACGTATTTGGCTCCAAAGGGGATAAACAATAATCGACATCATGTTGGCATTATGAACAGCTCTTATATTGAAGATAAAGGTAATCTCATCACTATGGAAAGGGCCTGTCTCGTATTTTTTATAGTCTTTCCTGGTTCAAAGATTGAAACTCCAGGGCTTGAACTGTGTCACTTGTAATGAAACCAATTAGAATGTTGGGGCTTGGGCCTGGAAATTCTGAGGCCATTGAGACCCAAAGACTTAGATTATTGGGAATGGAAATGTGAGGACACTTCAGTGGAACTGTGGCTGCTCGTAAATTAGTACAGACACGAACAACCGAACTTTAAGTAGGTGTACAGTGGATGTTCTTATGATAATATTAGGTAGGGCCATCAGATAGTGTGGATCTTCGTCCTTGGTGAATATGCCCAATGGGGTATTTCCTTTACCGTTCGCTGTCTTTACTACCTGTAGGGTAGCTGCTGCTGGCTTCTCCAGTCCTGACAAACACTTGTTCCATAGAAACATAAGTAGCATCAATAGCTAATGGAATTGGTTCCTGTTGAGATTTTCTAAACACCTGATAAGATGGATTCGACTCATGGTGATCTATTGTTTCTCCTCAGACTGTAGCATATTCTGAAGGAATCGCTATCCCTGGGAAAATAACAGGTGTGGTTAGCACCTAGACCTTATTATGGGTCTTCTGAATGAAAGAGGGGTCTGAGAAATAAACGACAGTCATCGATCTATGCATCAGTTGGTGCTAGAAAAGGAGATGCTTTTCTCTGGTCGTTAGTGGTTAACTGGAAGATGCTGTGCGTACAGTATGTATCTGATTTTCGCCCGTGGGGGCCAAAGCACAGAAAAGCAAACTGCAAAGTGTGCCACATTAAAATAAGCCAACTATGATTGTTCGTTATTACTTATTGACTGTCTTTCTGTCAGTTTTTCATTAGTTTAAAAAAAGGAACAATAGAAAACCGTTTTCTCGCAAAACACATTGATTTGGCTGGATCACCAAAACTGTTGCTTAAGAGTGTGTCTGGTATATATTTATGGCCAAAAACATTAATTGAAATCCACATGTTTTTGAAGCCAACAGAAGAACTAAGACTAGGTAAACCTGGATAATTGATTTTGCAAACTTTGTGGGCAAATATTTTCCAATATTTGTGCATTTGTTTTGCTCAATATCGTGCGCCACAGTGGCACATTTATGGTACAAGACATAGCTCGACAGAAATATGTCACCCTGGTACAATATTTGTTTTTATAAAAAGTTGTGTATGATTCCCTTTGTTTTTCTATATAGCCTTCCAAGCACTTAATGGATGCGAGTCATGATTGTACCATCAGTCCCATGCACTCTTAATTTTTTTAGTATTAGCCATTGTTTTGTATTCTCTTAGTTTATTTTTCTTCTCTGGTTTCATACGTATTAATCATATTTCTTTCCTTCGTATTTTGCAAATATGTTTTCTTCATTTATGTGATCACAATTTCTAGTTTATAAGCCCCTTTCTAATGTATTCATTGCTGCCTGATTCAATCAAGAAGTGAATTTGGGAGTCGAAATTGCACATATCGATTTTTGGGGATGATGGAGACATATGTTTATAAAATGTATGTGTTTATGGATGGATGCAACATGTGTGTATATAATGTATATAAATTGATACCTGCCAATGCTGAAGTTTGTAAGTAGGTATTGAATCTGCTCTCTGCGTAAGGCGCTAGCGATTGATGCTGGCCCTCCGTGTTAGGGCGTAGGAATACACCGACACAATTGTCTCTAGGTCAAATTTACTAATAAATTCACCTAGTTTTTAGGTTACCGATAAATCAGTTTTATTAATGCTTAACAGGGACACTCATACATGTACACACGAGACAACACTCCCCTTCCCTTTTATACGTAGGCTCCGTATTGTTTGGCGCGGCGCTCCGCGTCGTGTAAGGGGGGGGGGAGGCAAGATTCTTCACACTCGCTGGATGACTCTACTTATCTGGATGGAGGCGCTGTCTTCTCTCGGCTGGCGACTTGGGACTGCTACGGCACTTGGTGGGCGTCTCGACGCCCTCTTGAACTCCCGGTTCTCTCCGCACTGCTCGCTCGACGACGTCTGACTGACTGATCGATCATCGCACTGGCTTAGTCCGACTCCGACCCGAACGCCTCACTTCAGGTCCCCCGACTGACTGCCTGACTGCTTGATCCTCGACTGACTGATCCGTTCCTCCCTCCTCCTCGTGGTTTTGTAGGCTCGATCGCCATATTGAACTTGCACCGTCCCTGCATGTGGCCGGGGTGCTTTCCGCGTCCCCCCTGAGTCGTAAAACACGTGGCCGCTGCTCCTGTGGTCTGCAGTCGGCCTGGTGTCGCCCCTTGATTCTGGCCTGGAAGTTTATTGTTCCGTTCTGCATGTGTGGGAACTCTTGGGTGGCCTCTTTGGTTCGGCGCACTTATGCCTCTGGATATTGTGTCGTTATTATCCCTGCACACATGCCAAAAGCTCTCAATGTTTATGGCAGTAGCTATCCTGGGACAGGCGCCACCGCTGGTGTGGGCTCCGCGTCCCCGGCAGCTGCGAGATGCAGCTGCATCCGCCTTCCTCCGCACGTGGTCGTTCCGCCGGGCCATCCTGGCGCCATTCTCCTCATCACGTCCGCCAAACCCTTAATCCTTATTGCGGTCGTCCGCCTGCGAGCTTCGCCAAAGCGTGTGTTCTGACGAATAAAATATAGGGACGCAGAATGCTTCAATGTAAAGACCCTAAGTTGTTTTGGGGACATTGAAAACTGGATACTGTTTTTGTTCGTTAATGTTGCCATCCAGTTTATTTGAGGCCTTCTCTGTAAATCTACGAGTTCTCGATTCGTTATTTCCAAAATGTTAAGTTTGCCATCGCACTTGCCATTGTTAGTCTCAGAAGGCAATGTGATTCGTTTATCATGTGTTCAGGTTACATATACACTTAGAAGCATTGTAGTTCAATTTATATTAGTAAAATTAGACTATTTCCAGACTCAAGCATTAAGCTATTATTCATTGTCACTGCAAGACCACTCTCATGTTACTAATTATGATCAACTCAGTGTGACATGTTCATTATGTAGTTGTGTCTGGGAATAGTTCCCCAGTATTCATATCCATGTTATTAAAGTGTATCAAATGTTCAGTTATTGTGGTATTATGCCTATAATTAGGGCCACCTATTTTTCATGAAAAAATTTCCGAATACTTGTACTCCAAAAACTAGAACTCAGATCCACTTTCGTGATAGGATAATTTTAACTGTAATGCATTGTAGGTGCCTGCCCGCGAATCACAGACACTCAGTGTCTGAGTTACCTAATTCTGATTGGCCTGGTCAGGTAAGTAACTGTCTCCCGGCAAAGACACATGGCCAATAACCACAGAAAAACATTGGAGCCTATCCTTCGCATATTGTTTTCACGGAAAACAGGTGGCCCTACCTATAATTCTGTTGAAAGTATTTGGTAGAAGGTAAATTTTAACTTTTTCCCATATACAACTCTTGCATTGCTATAAAACTACAAACAAGAAGTTTCATTTGAGTAGGTGTCCGAAAAGTTCGTGTGTTTTGTAATAGAAAGTTGTCTAGTAGTCATTTTGATGGATGACAATTTGGTGGGCATACACTTAACTCATACTTTTTTTTCGTTCTGCAGTAGCAGAATGAGTAATTTGCAAAACAATGGAACAATTTGCCATTAAAAAAAGAGGCCTAACTTCCATGTTTACATAAGAGTGACATATTTAATTTAAATTAGTAGTTTTAAATACTCATTCCCAAGACTCAAAATTAACAAAAAATTTAAATGCCACCGGTTTTTGTACTGAAACATGTGTATATGCTTCGCACACAAAATCCACTCAGTTCTAAGAAATTTTGGCATTCATACTTTTAGAATGTATAGGTAAGTGAGGTCTACTAATTTTGTGGTATTAAGATTCAGTGCTATTTTTACATTTTTTTTCTTCAAAATATTATGTAAAGAAATTATTGTTTAATTATTATGTAACATTCTAACGAGCCACTGTATACATAATCATTTAAACTTAGTAACATGTTTCAGTTTCACTTTTTTCACAAAAAAAAAAAATTTTCTCCTTCTGTCAGAACAAAATTCTATTTGGAAATACTGTATGTGGGCACACAGCATAGTAGAGATATGTGAATTAAAAAGCACCCTACGTGTTTATGGGGAATTCGCAGTGTACTTTTGTGTAAAGCACAAATATATATTAATTCATTTTGTATGTTTTATTCTTTAGTATAAATTGTATTACAGTAATTGTGACATTTTGTATTTACTTTTTATTGCAAAGTCCTGTGTTCACTTGCATCCTGGCCAATGTAGAATAGTTTTGTGCTAAACCACTTCCTTTGGGGTGTTCTGGATTTTTATATAAAGTGCAAATTTTTACTTTTTTTCATTTCTTTTGCTGAAATAAGTCGGTGTTCTTTTTTTAATATTTTTTTTAGTCATGGCATTCATAGGTAATAGAGCATCGGAGAGCATAATAAAGCATTGGTTACTCATCAAACATAAGAAAGCCAGTTCATTGTATGGAGAAATTTATTTTACACTAAAATAATATATTTTATGTACAAAAAGTCCACATGACACATTGAACTCACACATCAGTCGTAAGAGAGGAGGAAATTGAGGATTGGTGAGATTGGTTGGATGGAATAAAAGAAAGTATCGTTCAGTCAACTCTGTAGGAGACGGCGTGGCCGGGGTTGTTGACCACAGTGGTGAGGGTAGCTGCGCGCACGGCAGGGACAGCAGCGGCGTAGGGCAGAGCAGCAGCGCCATAGGGCAGGGCTGCAGCGTAGGGCAGAGCGGCGTGGGCGGCATAGGGCAGAGCGGCGTGGGCGGCATAGGGCAGAGCAGCATAGGGCAGAGCGGCGTGGGCGGCGTAGGGCAGAGCGCCATAGGAGGCGATGGCGGGAGCCACTACTGGGGCAGCGAGTGCAGTGCTGGCGGGGGTGTATCCCACAGCGATGCTCCTCCTGCTGCGGTGCTTGGCAGCCTCCAGCTCGGCCAGGTGGGCGGCGCGGGCGGCCACCACCTCAGGTGTGTCGGCGACAGGGAGGGGAGCCACGGGCAGGGCAGTGGGGCCAACGGGCAGCGCATTGCTGGCCACGCGGTAGCCGGCACCGTCAGCTACGTAGTCGGCCTTCACCACCTGGCCGTCAGGGGCCACGTAGCTGTAGCTGCCGATCTTGTTGCCGAAGGCGTCCTGCGACAAAGACACACAGTGAGTTGTGGCTACAGCTGGGGTCGTGCAAGGGCAGGACAACACTCTTTAGAGGTGCATGTACATACCTGCACGGCGTTGTGAGTCTGGAAGGGCTCGGCGTGTCCATAGGCGGCCTGGCCCAGCTCGTCCTGAGCGTGGTACTGGGTGCGGACACCCACAGCTACGGCGGGAGCGGCGGTGGCGTAGGCGATGGGAGCATGGGCGGCCAAGGTGGGGGCGGCGAGGGCGGAGTAGCCCAGGTGGCCGGTATATCCCAGGCCCAGCCCGGCATATCCCAGGCCCAGCCCGTACCCCAGAGGACCTAGGCCGGAGTATGCGAGAGGAGCTCCAATGCCGGGGCTAACCACGGCGCAGGCCACCGCACAGCACAGTACAACCTTCCCAGGACAAACAATAACACCTGTTAGCTCTATCTACATCTATGCGAGCATGGTAGTAGGAAATGTTTCCCATTCCTCTAAGGCTACCATTTGTATCAGTTACATTGTACAAATCGTAATCTTATAAATTCGTATTTATTCTGTTTTCTCCTGAATTTAGTCGTCCGCAGCTTGGAAATATTTGTTTTTCAAAGGTTGTTTAGTTTTTGCCAAAATCTTAGTGAATATTTTTGTATGTGTATGCATGTGTATGTGGTGTGTCTATGGATGTGTGCGTGTCTATATATAAATATATACATACACAAATATGTGTTTCTACCAGTTTATAGTTTTAATTGTAACTTCTGATGTTCCATTTTAAGTGATTATGCCATATTTCGATTTAAAAATAAAGACTGGCGTCCTACTAATATTGTAAATGCTAAAGTGTGTGTGTGTGTGTGTGTTTGTGTTTGTTTGTTAGTTTGTATGTTTGTTACCACTGAGCTCCAGAACTGCTAAACGGATTTTCATGAAATCTGGTATATAGGTACTTTAGGTCCTGCAATAGGACATATGATACTTTTTTATCCCGGAAAATTGTACGGTCCCTGTGGAATACCAACAAAATGTAATTATGGAATAGCTGGGAACGTGACCGAAATTTTTTTGCCCCTGGTGTCAGAGTTTATCAGGCCGCCCAAGGACCTGTGAAATGGCTTAACGACTGCTATCAATCGATAACAACTGGGACCGAATATTTAACGTGCCCTCCGAAGCCCGGAAGCGCTCAGATGTAATGCCACTAAACGGTCACCCATCCAAATGTATGTCGCTGGTAACGTTTTTTAACTTTGGTGATCGATTAAGATGCCTCAGCCAAGCGCAAAAAGTAATACCTAGGTGCATTTATTCTTAAAGCTACAACTTGATGAAACTCACGTTTTGATTTTCATGCATCGACGCTGGAAGGCGGAAATGTGGTAACTACGCGATAGTTGCACAGATCCACTCCAAAAACAATACCCTACTTTTAGGCTATCGGGTAAAAAATGTTTTGTTCCTTTTGGGTTGCTGTAATCAGTTAAAAAACCTAGGCCAACATAGTATAATTTTATAATTCTTTTTTCACATAAATGAATTGTCTTTTCTCAATTTGTTTATTAGAGTATCACTGTAAGTAAAACTCAATTGTACCCAGACGAAGCCGGGCAGGTTCGCTAGTTATGTTTATAATTTTTTAACTGAAATGTATGTGTATGTGTATGTGCAGGAAGGCACAAAGACCTCTGTAAACATGTTCTTCATCGCACTTGAGCCACACTCGAGTAATTATCCAAGTGTATTACTGTGCTACTTGCATGTGTAGCGAGGAGTAAAGTTGCGAGCACTCACCAGGGTCCTCATGATGATGGGGTATCGGCCGCCGAAGTGAGAGTGCCTGGCTAGCTGCTCCGCCGGCTTATATAGCTCGGCCCCTCTCGCCGCACAAGGTCGGAACCCGGTACCTGCGTATCTCTTCCTAGTCGCTCATGCCCCGGTGGCTGCGGGGTACTTACGTTCCGGCTGTCGTGCCAGTACAGAACGGGGCAGATAGTGTTCCAATGCATTTCGCTCCCTCTTCCTCCCTTTCACTCTCTTTGACAGAGCTCGCTCCTTGTCCTACGATCGCATTTCGCATAAAATGTGTACGTGTGTAGAATCTGGACACTTTTCTTATGTTTACGTGGTAGTAGCGATAAGTGTGTCGACAGAACAAAATACACCTCATTTTATGGAATTGTGTAGTGCAAGATATCAGAGCACACACATATTGCATTTCAAAATCACTGTTTTATTTTTTTTTAATATAAAGATTACCTAAACTTAGTAACTTGCGTTGATAAATAATTTACTTATAAAACTTTTGACATCTTTATAACCCCATCAACTAAGTAAAGGTTTGCATATTTTTGGTTTTTGTCTGTACGTGAATGTTTGTAAAATAACTGTCGTACGTACGTATTTAAACGTATCAAAATAATACATTTCAGCTTTAATTGCTTTATTTGTGTAAATGCTTTTGGATTGCTGTGATAGGCTACAAAAAAAAACTATAAAATTGTGATTTCACTGTATCTGGCGGAGGTAATTTTTTATTTGCAGGAGATGACATTATAGGCTGTTCACGGTACAACTTTGCTGAAGCCGTGATAAAGTTCTTCTTCCAGGATATACCTCCCGCCTCATCCAAACAAAGCTTAACCAAGTCTAGAAAATTACACCAAAGTGGCAGCGTACCGGATTCGTGCGCAGTCAGTGTAATATTATTTTGCATATTAACTATTTCTTACCAGGCATTACCAAAACACCTATCTTCTCCCTGTTTTATTCATATTAATTATAAATATGTTTTATAACTTATAGAATATAAGTAAAATGTCATTTTAATTAAAAATTATGTACTTTTATGTTAATACAAATATAAATTTGCTTTTAATACATTAAATATTTAGGATATAAGCAAACATGTCGTACATGGGGTGATTTTTCAAAGGTTAGATTCAAAATGTGTGAAGAAACCGAGAATGGACTATACATGAAATGTGTATGAACAACTCCATCGCACAATAAAATAATTAAATTTGTATGCCTAACGCCCTTAAGGTACCATGCTTAAATCTTAAAACAAGGCCGAATAATGTCGAAATAAAATGACAGCTACTCTTTACTTCGAAGGGAGAAGGCAAAAATAAATGATAGCGTGAGAACAGGGAAAAATACGTAGGCTTTAATGTTAACTAGGCCAGTCAACCCCTTTTCAACTTCTGTTGAGTTCGGTGTGCCACCAACGGCTTTGATTTGGTTTCCTTTTTAATACATGACAAATAAATACAGACTGCAGTCTGTAGTGTTAGTACCACAATGCGAACTGGTGAAGCGTTCGTAGGTTGTGGGTCATATACGAATTATAGTGCGCTCTGTAAACTTTATTCCATAACATATTGTGTTTTTTTTTTTTAATTCATTCACAATATATTTACGGGAAGAGCATCCGCGTGCATATGTGTCGGGCATTAAGGAGGTATTGGAATGGCCAGCACCCTGTTGGATGTATAAACCCACCGAACTATCCGAAATACACTCGCCTCAGCACGTAGGCAAACGTAATGGTCTACAGTAATGGACAGATAAAATGAGCGGCAGAAAAATTCTAAGCCTATTCTGGAATAATCGGCTCTAGTTCAGCTGTGTTTCCTTGGCACATAGGCAACCCGTAAGTTCTGCTTAAACTTTGACAGTCTCGTTTTTTTTTAGCTTACTTTCAAAAGGAAAGAAAGGCTTATCGGATATTTTTCCTGCATGTGTGTGTGAGCGCCTGGTTATGTCTGTGCGGCCCCCGTAAAAACGTTTGTATGCTCAAACCGAATTTCAGTACACATATTGTTCTTGGTAAGTACACCTGAATTTTATAGTTTTCGACAACGCCGGGCGCTTAACTTTCAAAATGGCGGCCATTCAGCTCTCTTAGCTTAGTATGATATATCGTTGAAACCATGTAATTAATTGCAACCTAACTTTGTATGCTGGTGGTATATATTACAGCCATCAAATGTGTATGTAGAGTCTCTTTTGTCAGCCATTTTGTAATATATCATCACATGAGAAATTAAAACGTTTATGTCATATCTCCGAAGAAACTCCATATTAGGCAAACAAGTAGCACTATTGCAGGCCATGTAAATTGATATGTTTTGAATAGGTCAGGCACTTTGTAACACAGCTGACTACGTTTCGAATACTGTTGTCCCATTGGAAAATATCGAGTTGCTCTACAAATTCCAAAACTTTATGTGTATCTTCATTATACCTTGCAATTCTTGCAGTTGTCATAGTAATATGTTGTTTGCTTACTTTATGATTGGCACCAGAAAATTCTTGTATGAGTTATTCGTTTAAGCACATAAAGGACGTGACATGACCCATAGAAGCTGTTGTTGTTCAGTCATGCCACGGACATGTCAAACTACCATATAATTTGATATTTTTTCATGAGAGCCTGCTCAATGATAAGGTCAGTTGACAGGCCTCCCCAAAATCTGTCACTTCCTCTAACCACGTGTAGTCCATGCGCTGTATACTTTAAGTTCTATAATCGCTTGTAGGTACAAGTGTGCTAATGAGGCATACAAATTATGACCACTAGCAGCAAAAAAAAATGGAAGCATTTCTTTGAGTGATGCGAGGTGAAGCTGCCAGTTTCCAGTTCGTTCGGCTTTAATAAAGTTTCACAGGATATCGACCATGTGCACGTATTGTAGTCATAAGTGTGGAGTTCTGTACGATTGTAGATCTGTTTTGGAATTGGTCAGTTTGGACACAATTGGCTCAATGACATCAGAAGGAAACTTTTCAAGAATATTTTCTCCATTCATTGGGTTATTCAACAAGAAACGGGCTGCAATTAGATCATAACTAGCAGCCTCTTATTCTGAGCACAGTAAATATTTTGCTATAATTGTGCTGAGTACAGAATACAGAATTAGATTACCATAAATCGCTCTTGCTATAGCTTTACCTGAGAACATTTGCTTTACAGCATTGCCTGCATATATTGTTTCATGAATTTCACGCAACCCAATCCCAGTCATTACAAAGCCAATGCATCCTAGAAAGCTCATGATTGTGTGCAAGCCTCCAAGTTTAAGCACAACTTATTTTAGAGGACTGTTTGCTGATTCGTTAGCAATAATTCCAAGAGCTTTGGAAAGAGAATGGGGCTGATCGAATGTGAGCACTGGTATGTGGCTGTAGCTCTTTGCATGATCATCAACAAAAAAATAAAGTTGATAAAATACACTTTTCTTTTGTGGTGTCCATATTGATCATTGGGAGGAATATTACAGTAGCGATTCCAGGATGCCTACCTTTGTGAAGTTGTTGAGATATTCCACTACTGCCAGGGACTAATGGTCTTAGAAGATGCGAAATGTTTCATAAGATATCCAGGCTGGCAGAGGGGTCATGATATTGAATTTCGTTTATGGACGAATATTTCAAGAACCGCAACCCACTAGCTTGTGAAGGGTACACTCTCAGAAGGATGCTTCTCAAATTCTTTAGGTCTACACTCGAAACATTATGTTTTCTAATCACAATATCTGTCTTTACGGTAGGTGTGACTGTGGCAATTATACCCATGCCATGGAATGTCTCATTACCATCGATTGTGTTGATATTTTGGTATATGTTGCTGCATACTGAAAAGATTTCCGAGGCAATTATCCTGGTGATGCAGCAGCTGAACGTTGAAATCGCTGTACTTCTATATATGAACAAGAGAATCCCAAATGAAACACCGAATCAACAAGAAAACGTGAATTGGTGTTGTGCAGTTGGACTCCTAGCCCTAATTGTAGTGATGTCAAAAAGAACCAAGGGCGTACAGCTTGCATAATCGCCTGCCCCATTTAAGACGCTTTCCTGTCCTTAGTGTTTCCAGCGAAAAGTGATTTCATTAGAATTTTTAACTCTCAGGTAGGTAATTTACATTACTTTCAACATTACCTATGTCTTCAACAGAAGTGTAGGAGTCCAGATCAGTTGCAATATTCTTTATTTCGTTCCAAATAATTTCAGCAGCTGCTAAAATTAGACTCCTTTTGTTTTCTTCGGTTTTTTCATAATTATTACTATGATAATCTTTCAGTGTGTTAGCAGCTGTACTTTCAAAAGTTGCAATGTCGCCTGTGCCACCGATTCTGTCTATGATAACGGCATCTCCAAAAAAGCCATTTGGTATTTTGCTTTATTAACTTTGCACCGTAGGGTTCACTATAGCTTTCTTGTGGCATATATTTCCTCATCTTATTAACTAGTTCAACTATAGCTGTTTTTTCTTCATTTGCTTTATGTTTATTGCGACGAAGGTATGCAATATGACGTACTGTGTCATTTGGGCGGCCTGATGGACCAGGAGCTATGCTTCTGAATTGGCTAGGAATGTCTTTGCCATTTCGGAAGTTTATCATACACTGTTTGTGGTAACATGCATCTGCAGCATGCAGATCAGAAACAATGGATGCGTCGCTTCACCCTTTATGCCCATTCATCAGCCCGCTCACCGCACTTTGTTAAAATCTATGACTGAAGGTTTGCTGTTCGTACGTGATAACAAATATCTTTCTTTCATCTCTCTATAGTATAGAGAGATTTCAACACCACAGAAAAAAACTGTCCTTGTTTAATTTAAAATATAATCACTCGATCTTAATGCCCTAAAATCACAGGTTGCTGAGTCAGGTTTATGAAATGAGGATTTTAGGTTAAGAAATTGTGCCCTAGATTTCTTATGCACACACTATCGGACACTTATTTGAAATTTTGATATTTTTCGTTCTTTGCATGTTCTATGCACTCCTATTATACTTTCTTTTTTTTTTTTTTTGTTAGTGTAGAAACATCAACATCTTCTTCTTCATGAATAATAGCACCGCAAAGAAAACATGAACTGTTAATTAATTGTACTCACAAAATTACGACATAAAAATTAATCGTTGCATATTTGGACTTTTCCATAAGGGAAAAATGTAGCATATTATATCTCAATGTTAATATGTTCTAAAATATTTTTAATGAAATGTTTTTTCGCTCAGTAATAGCATTAACGACATTTAAAATATAAACGGCGTTTAATACAGCCTAATTTGATCTAGTTTCGAATGTAATTGCATCTATATTCTAACTGAGTCATCCTACAGTGATGTTTTATATGTCATTGGTAAGGTAATCCAATTTAAAAAACATTAAAAATAGTTTTAATCAGCATATATGTCATACCAAACTGTTTAGAAGCAGAAATATAAACCAATGTGATGTACATGGTAGCCACATTGTAATGGCGGTCGTATTGAATTGTTACACGGCCGTAGAGTGGTAGACTCTTCTCAGTCGTTTGGGCCTTTTACGTTAAGAAACCATTGAAAGAAATTACACCTAGGTTAAACATTAGTTTGACTGGACTACTAATGCATGTTGAAACAGAATGACATATATGACATTGACATGTTTGTGCTATTTATATTAAATAAATATTATATTGTTTATGAATTGGCATTTCACCCTAAGTTTGATTCTAACAAATACAATAAGAGTTTAGTGTGTGAAATTTTCAATACTTTTGTAATGCACGCCATCGATAACCGTTAAACAGTTTGGTTCTATATAAAATAAATTTTATAACACTTCTAAAAAAATTATAGAACACTACTCGCGGAAATATAACGAACCCATTATCTATCATTTTACCCAAATGTCAACCTAATGGTATTTCATAAAAAAAAAAAAAAAAAAAAAAAAAAAAAGGGAACTTGGCAGCTGTCTTTTAGACAAACGGACGCAACATCACATCCTATCGTGCATAAATGCATTTAAGTAGCCGTATTTCTCTTTTTGAGGGCCGAGGTTTGTTGCAGGCAGGAACGTGCTGACAGTCGGTTGGCAGAACTGCTATATTTAACCAGAGCTGGACACAATTCCGCAAGCTCGATCGTAACTACGAAATGCTGGCTTTGGTGCGTCATTTCACTGATGCCGGCCGCAAGCTAATGTCAGATATTTTCCACGCCGGAAAATACAATCAAGCTGCAATTTCAGATTGAGACTTCTACAGTGAAAAACTACCACGCTACTGTCATTTCTCAAGTCACTCTTTTGTCCGTAGGGACCGCGGTGGTGTGGTGGTGAGACTACTCGCCTCCCACCTAGGCGAACCGGCTTCAATTCCCAGCGGGGTCGCGCTCCCGGATTTTCGCATGTGGGAATCGTGCAGGACGATGCCGCTGGTTGGCGAGTTTTCTCGGGGTTCTCCCGTCCCCCCCCCC
>NQII01010231.1:0-39793 GCA_002778355.1 Clitarchus hookeri | reverse complement strand
ATGTTATAATTAACATAAGTATTTATGATGCCTTTACAAATGAATGTGGAAAGTTTTTTAAACAAATATTGCCACAGTGCACATGCAAAGTGCCGACCACGTTGTCATGGGATCCAAGCAATCGCGTAACTTTTTGCATTACTATGAGTGACCTTTTATTTAAGTGGTTAATGAAGTGTTTTGACTAACAGTGAGATGCCGAGACCAAACTGAGACACAATAAACTTCCTTGTAAATTTATATGTAAACTGATTATTATTTTAATTAATATCAAGCTCTTGCCTCAGTGTAAAACCGGTTTTCTGTATGTGTTTTTCTGACAGGTGGTGGAAAAACTTTTTAAAATACAAATTCAAATCATTACAAAAATTAGTATTATGTAATATTTATAATTTCTAAACATGTCAATGTATTTAGAGTTTAATTAAAAGCAAGTGTAATGTTCACCTTACGCAATGCATTCTCACATAATTCTATTTTCATTTTATTTTGATGGAATTTATGTTTAGCAGGCAGTAAGCAACTACCGTTACTACCAACTTGATGAGCCCTCGTTCGTCTAGCGAGAGTGGGTATCAGGGCACGTGGCTCGGAGTTGAAGCAACTTTTGCATTCCAACTATTTCATGGCCATNGTCTAGCGAGAGTGGGTATCAGGGCACGTGGCTCGGAGTTGAAGCAACTTTTGCATTCCAACTATTTCATGGCCATTGACCTTAAATTTAATGGAGTATCTTATGTAATACTTCGTGCAATACCGAATTCTCCTCCCTTCCTGAGCAGACTCGTGCTCCTCCAGCATAAGTCAACTTGATCTTTTTGTTCAGCGTCTGCACAACGACTTAGTTCAGGACAGCTTAGGCCAGTGCGGGGCCTCATGCTGCACGCTCTCTTAATTTTGTGTGTACCATCTCATTGAATTTCCTTAATACCACTCTTATTCTGAAACCAAAGTGTATGGACATTTTATTCCTGCTTCATGGGGGGCTTAAGGGCGATGGTCCCTCACAACTATCAACTACCTGCCACATTATCTACATCAAGTAAGTCAGTGTTATTTTATGTATTGCAGTGTTTATGTTTGTGCATTTGAACGTCATGCTGAGGAACCACAATACCCCAGTGTGGTAGTGTATATACTTTCCATTGTCTGCTTAGCCTCGATATGTCAATGCCAACACACTTGACCCTTTAGCCAAATGCACGTCCCTGGGCCTAAGTAATCGATGCCAGTATGAGGGACCAGGGTGTGACCTGGCATACTATATGTGCTGCCCGAGGGACTACCTCGTGGACACTCAGTGTTGCAGAATGCATTAGTGTGTGCTCCAGACAGTTCATATGTACTTAGTGTAGCATCACCCAAGAACTGGTTCGTGTCTACCTCAAGATGCCAGCAGACTACATTGCTACGAAAACCTGCGACACTGCGGACGTGTGCAATTTTCTGAACTACGGGCTATCCACTGGAGCCATTGCAATCTATCACAGCTGCAGTCGGAAGTGCCACTTCGTCTGCATGACTGCAGTCGAGTGGTCAAAATTTCCCAAAGCTCTAATACAGTATGAGACTGCTTATCTGAGAAGCTCACCCAGTGTGAGTCAGCCATACCCGACCAGCCACTGGTCGAGACACGTCGTAATATTTCCAGATGTCAAGGACATTCGTTACCCGTACCACCACCAATGCAGTGTGTACTTGAGCCCATGGCACCTCAGCCTGCCATGACATCTCCACAGTTGGTTCCATGAACTGTTCAAACTTCGCACGCACCACCGGGAGTTACTCCAGCGAGATTTCAAACACTCCCGAATTTCCCCAGGTCAGGGCTCGGAGGATCCTCGAGCATTCCTGGAGGAATGCATGCAGCTACTGCTGAGGAGTGGCCTATGTGTATTAGGAGCACAACCGACCAGTGACGCCCATGCATTGTGGAGGTGTGTTAACGAGTCCCAAATGATGTGAGAACAGTTCGTTAGAAAATTGTCCACCAGGTACGCCAGGACGCTGGCTATCTTACAGACAGAGCTGAGTATTTTTATGGAGCAGTAACAGGCTAATGAATAACTAGAGGTATTAGTGAGACATAAGCAAAATATTGTAGCCTCATATTTTAGATGTGGACATGTTGGAAGCAATTATACAGACAGTCCTTTCGGGATTCAGAGCCGCATCGCGACCCACCAGTTACAATGGCTTCGAAAATTTCATGCGATCAGCTACCGTCATTTCCGGAGATGCCACCGAGTTACATCAATGTGATACACCACCATGTGGGATGCACGAGTTTACATCTGCCATTCCCAATTTGAAGGACAACAGAGCACCTGGTGGTTCGTTATCAGTGGTGCACTCAGACGGATCGAAACCTCTCCAACCAGCTGGGAGCATCTGGGTTGGCTGGTTTTCGCACGCTACGGCAGGACCATATAACAGTATCGCAGCACCTGACCGCTCGCCACACTGCCCCTGCCATTACAGCCCGACGAGGAGAAGCATTGGTACAAGGACTGCCAAAGTTGTAAATCGAAGGAAACCCAGCACTGGGAAACAGGGAAGAGGGATAGTGGAGACGAACTTCTACCCATAAATAGTAAAAACAGCAAAGATCACCAGTAAAACCACATATCATGTCTCTGCCAAATCTTTAAATAACTACAGATTACTACACTGTGATGAGGGGGTTCCAGGGATGATGTGAAGAGTTCCCACCTTACGTTGTTTATCAGATTAAGGGGGTTGACTAGTGAATTTTCCCGGCACCATAAATAAGAGCATGAGTTAAATGAGGGTCGTTCGGTTGATGGCCCATGGGTCCCTGGAGTCCTCTAAAGGTCTACTATGCTTGTAGATGTAGATGGTGCATGTAATCCAGTATTCCTACCTTCATTTCACAATTATGTTGGAGAGGATGTTAGCCAACTCACATGCTTTTATACTCACTTTGGTTGTGTTGCAAATGAGTGCAGCGCCCCAAGAACTCAGAGGGTGTTAAACAAATAAAATGCAAGGGTGAGCTTTAGATATTTACTTGTTGCTTTGTTGTACATGTGCCTTTACAGTAACAAACAAGTTTAAGTGGACTTGGCACTAGGTCTGTCGATGTCCAACACAGTTATAAACAACCTAAGCCATGGGCAATGAAAAGTGAGACGCATGATGCGTTATACCCAGGAATATGTCCCAGAGGACAGTAGGTCTACCCCTCGGCTCTAATTAACAAAAAGTTCCAATTATGTGACGTTAATTGGAAAAAATATTGTATTTGATACTCTGAATAAAATAAATGATAAAAATCAATAAAGTAATAGTTTGCAAATGGACTAACCCTCTTCCGGAAAACCTCGTCGGTGAGCGAGGCCAAGTTTCCCAACCAGGAGGAGTGGGCGAGTCCATTCCCTCTAAAGGGGCATGGGTAACCACACTCGATTGTATGATTAATGAAGAAATATAACTAAATTGATCACACTAGGGGTTCGATGCACAATGTATTTTATTCCCCACTATTTCATAACACTAAGGGTTAGGTAGCAATATTTCCCTGGCCAGTAGTCTGGCCGATGTGATGTCACTGAGGAAAATGTGAGGCCTCGCAGCACGAGCTGCCCCGACATTCCCTACATAGAATGGTGTGACTGGCTTCTATGACATTCGACAAGGGAAAGGTGGGGGGGAGGGGGTTCTGTGATGAAACACTTGTTATTCGCCCCGAAGAGTTGCCTCTTGGGGTGAATAAAGCAAGTTGGTCCCTTGAATCACCTAGTACATGACGACGAGGCAGATACTTTCCATTCTCGCTGATCGCTGATACTTTCTGTCGTGCTCGTGGCCAAGTGTTCACCTCGGCCCAGTGTCGGCAAGGTGGTGTGACTATGGAGGTACAAGTGATCACTAGAGCACACGTGGTTCACATTACAGTGCATTCAATGGCAGTCACATTAAAAACAGGCTAACGGTGGTAAACCTGATCCCGAGCTTGTTTGTGGAGATTCACTCTGTTCTTTCTTTCCCGGGACATGCACATCATTGCAGTTTGAGATTTTAGTATGTTTAGTAGGTTGGTACGAATGATTATCCTCAGTCTCCCTCACAGACCCCATTTTCATGTCGTTCTGACGATACCAGCATAGTGGCCTGGAATCGCAGAGTGGCCAGGCAGGTGTTATCGCCTATGTCTGTTCTAGGATCACTAATGACGTCATGAAGTCATCCACTTGGTAGTGAACAAGTCGTGCGAGAGCACCACGGAATTCTGGTCGCATTGTGCCATCTACCACTTCAAGCACTTCCTTGGTTAACATCTGCAGATGATATGTCTGCATGAGGTTATATCTGTAGCATGCAAATGTTGAGAGAAGCTCGTCAGGTTTCTGCACCTTCAGAATAACACAGCTGTCTACATATATGGAGTTGAAGGTACGTGCAAAAGGAAATCAAAAGCACAATGGAATTCCTCCAACGTGATGCCATAGTGTGAAATGCCACACCGCCGTTGTCTCGCAACACCAGTGAGAAAGTCACCTAAGCAGTCTTCCTCCTCGCTGCCGTAACACTGTAGCCTGCTTGTGTAGTCGTGTAGGAAGGCCGATGGGTCCTTGGTAGTCAGACCTGCAAACCCAGGTAATGGTTGTAAATGGGCTGGTATTGATGCTGGTGTTGCTGCGGAGAAAGCACATGGTCATGTTGTTGTTGATGCCATGGAGAGTATGGTGCAATGTGGTCCTACAACCATGTGAAGGAGCGGTATGCAATAAGGTGGTGGGGTTGCAAATATCGAAGTGCGGTTATGCAGACCCTGGAATGCACATTGCAGATAATNATGCAATAAGGTGGTGGGGTTGCAAATATCGAAGTGCGGTTATGCAGACCCTGGAATGCACATTGCAGATAATAAACAAAGTAACAGCATGCACTTTTTGCACACAAAACACTCCTTCCTGTGATCACACCACACAATCGCTGTGACACAAGGCGATGGGCTCTCTATCCACAGCTGTCACATAACTTTAGCTCTGGGCTCGTCCCTTGGAGGATGGTCTGTTCATATTGGTTTGATTGGTTCTCGTAGGCAACACCAAAGATGGGTGGTTTTTTGCAAAAAAGATAACAGGTGGACATGGCAGTTCTTGCCAACCTGCAAACTGGAAAACATTTTTGGAAGTTACCATTGCAAGTTCCTTAGGTGACACACACTTGTCATGAAACACTCGGTGGCAACGAGCGCACACAAGGGTGACCTGAGTAAAATCCATTACACCAATGCACATTGCCGCATTTCCACAGAGTTCTACGGATCTTGGTCGGTGTTGGTGGGGATTTGTTCCACACGGTTCAACTGCAGCACACTGTGTTGGTACATGGTCGACAATACCCTGTACCTGGTGAGGTCTTATTCAGTGTTCACACAAGTCGACTGGTTGGCAAGCAGTGGTACATGCCTCGAACTCGGAATAGGATTCATAGTTTATGTTGTCAATGTCCTCGCACAGTCTCTGGGCTTCCACAGGATTGGCACACTGACAGTTGCTAGATCTCAGTTGCACTAGAGTGAATGGATCTGGGTCCAGCTGTGGGCACTGAAGCGGGCCATGTCCCTTCTCCCATAACCTTTTCGTCCCTCTACATCAGTGCAGCTTCGATGTTCCCATTACTGGGGACTGTCGGCCAGAATGCGGTGGTCACCTCCTCGAATCCTATGCTGGCAATGTGCACTGGAGTGCATAACCTCTTTGCTTCCACCTGGGTACTACTGGAGTCAAGTGACTGTTGACGTTTTCGAGGTTACCCAGGGCGGGTAAGTATTGAATTGCCCAGTGCCATAACCCACTGGAGAGTTAATGATGAGGGTCGTTCGGTCGACAGCCCAGGGGGACCTGGATATCTCCATCAGCTTGTTGATGAAGTAGTCACATACTTACTGTTGCGCTATTTATACCCGATGACGAGATTGTAGGCCATCTTGTAAGCCTGAAATATACTATGAAATTGTGGGTGATGCTACAAAGGATGTGGTACCCTACAACGATTTGGCACAGTTAACTTTGTAAAGCGATTTATTCACTGTTCTGAGTACAAGTGAATAATACGTTAAAATGGACATACTTATGGCCTGCTGTTGACCTTAGTGTGAAATAAATGTGGTAATATGTTGATATACGATTGGGTTTAGCTTTCTGGTAAGAGTGTGGATGGCTCTCTCTTCGGTACTTAAATAAAATTAATGTTTAGGTTGATTAAGTTAATATCGCAGTGAAATGATTACAGCCTAAATGATGTTACCGAGGGGGCTCGCGGAGCATGCGACCAACGCCGCCGGTCTGGTGCGAGTGCTGAGACGAACTGGCAGAGTGGCCTCGGTGTGCATCACGAGTTAACAGAACCGGACACAAATGGTGAATAATGAAACATTACATGAGCACTCTGTGATATGATTGCAATTGTGAAAGAATATATAAATTAAATTAAACACATTAGTAACACCCCCGTTTATTAACAAATGTCTGTTAATGGGGCATATCACCACACTAAATTACATATTACAAAGATGGAGGCCTTTATAGGCAATCTCCCTTTTAGAAAACATGATTACTCTTAAACAAACTAAAATTATTACCGTATTAAGTTTTCTAGTAAAAAGAGTTTGCATTTCACTACTGATGACATGGTTGGATATTACTGGCTGCAGTGTTGCCAGGTGGCTGCCTCCTGAAGGGATGGGTGAGTCCAACTGGGCAAAGGGGTGTGGAATGAAATGCTTGATTGCTATTAATAATATATAACACACCCTTACTGTAGCTGTGAATGTGGTTACAGTGTTTAATTTGTTTGTAAAAATGCTGCACACTACTGGTGACAGTTTGGGTCACTTAACACTTCAGCTTCGGCCTACAAGCCAGTTCGATGCCACTTGATGGTGCATCACTTCATAGGTCGCTGTGCGAGCTGCTACGACGCAACGACAAATTGCCAGTGCACCCAACGGCTGTGGCTTTGGGGTAAACACAATATCGGTTAACATACCCATTTATTAAAAGAGTTACCTCTTGTAATAAATGAGTATGGCGGTCTTTTCAGTTATGTAATCCTTGTCTGCAAGAAGGTGCAAGCTCTGTCTGGCATGCAGCAAATTCACCGGGTAGCATTAGCTCGCAACCCAACAGGATTGCTGCTGGTGTATGCGCTGTTGCTAGATTCACCCGTCGCCTTATGGTGAATAGGGCAGCAGGTCAATGTTCGGCCCAGCTGATGTGGTCCTTCCCCACTCTCAGGCATAACTGGGTTTTGAAGTCTGTCTCCTCTCTGCGGGGTTTGACCTTGGGTGGTAAAATTGGGGTTGTATGGTGTCTTCCACCCCACTCCCCGCTGAGTGCACAGCTCGTGCCAGTACCTTGCAGTGACCATCGTCTGTGAGCAATATTTTTGGGTACCCCCAGTGGGGGTAGAACTCAGTTTCCAATACCTGTGCAATGGTGCGTGCCCGTGCGATGGAGACTGGGTAGGCTTCGGTCCATCTGGAAAATCCATCATTGTGACCAGGATGAACTTCTTCCTGTGGAAGTACCGTTGGTAGGGACCCATCAGGTATAAAGGACACCGTCTCGAATAGTTCATTCGGCACCCTGGGTTGCTGTTGGGTCACCCTGTATTCTCTCCTGCTCTAGAATTGGTTGCAGGAGCCGCACTCCTTCACGTAACTGCGTACATCCCTGCTTGCTCCAGGCCAGTGGAAATGCGTGTGGAGATTCCTGGCTGTCTGGGTTGCCCCAGGATTGCCAGCAAAATGGCTGCTATGGGCATGCCTTAGCACGTTGGTACATAGAGGCACCAGGTCACATCGGGATGCTGCCGATGGTTCTCGACATGTGTGTCCCAGATGCACCACCACTCACCATCTCCTTGTATGATTTTCGCCTTCTTGGCCCGTGTGTGTTGATGTTGTGTGTTGATGACCAAGGTCTTGAGTTCATCGAGCCTGGGCTCTGTGTTCAATGTGATCTCTATGACATTGCAGATTACCTGCTCGTCGTCTGTTGTCGTTTGCTGTAACACAATTTGTTTTTGAGTGGGTGTTACCGTGGGTTTATGTTGACTGGGGCAGTGAGCATTCGGCTCGCCTACCTCACCAGCAAGTTTCCTGCCAGTGGTTTCCAGCCATTGTTCACTTTCTCCATTTGCTTTTTGAGGTTAGGGCATTCGCTATGCCAGTGGTGTTGTTGGTCTGGACAATACCTGCATTGAAAGGGGGGCATTCCCTTCTAATTGCTCCCATTTGCAAGGCTTTAGCTGCCATATTTGGGCCAGATGTTACTGGTGTAGCAAGTCGGCTATTCCCGTGTCCTTACAAGTTGTTCGGCTCACCCCTTTTTTGCTATGTTCAGTGAATGGCTGTGCGTTCCCATTCCCTGTATTGTGGTTGGTACGGCACATCCCTTTCCCTGCAGTGCCCTTTCTGTTCGCGATTGGCCTGGTCTAGCGAGGCTGTTGATATCATGAAATGCTCCACACTGCTGTGTATAAGTGATGCTAGGGCCAATTTAAATTCTGCCTTTACGGTTGATGCTACCATTTAGAAAATGTCTGTGTCTCGCATCTGTGGTTGAAAATGCCTGATGCTATTGATTTTACGGGTGGAAAATGCAGTTAGAGCTTCAAAATTTCCCTGTGCTTCTAAAACAGCACGGCTTTGAGCCCGTAATGACGAGAAAGTGTTGGCGAAACGACTCTGAAATGCACTTTGGAATTCGGTCCATTGCATACCATAGTGGTCCATNCTATAGTGGTCAATGGAGAGCCACCATGTGCGTTCCTCGCCTGACAATTGGCCTCCTATGCAACTAGGCCGCTCTGGTTCACAAACACCGAACCTGCCCAATCGTCCTGTGCAGTCGCTCAGGAACACCTGCGGGTCCTAGTTGATGTTTTGCGCGAAGATAGGCAGCCACTGGATTAGAACTGGTGACGTGCCCATCCCTGTTGTCCTGACCACCTGGTGTGGCAGAGACCACATGAAGTCAGGTGTGGTGTAGGGCACCAATGGGTTTCCCCGTGGTGCTGCTGCTCGTCCAAGCCCATTGAATGCGCTAGCGAGCTGTGTTAATAGCTGTTATTTTCACTACCCTCAGTGAGGGGACATGGCACTGTCTCTCGCTGTACGTTCGCGCACTGTTCGCACCCGAAACGTCCCGTGGTGTTGTTTACCATGTCTCGTTTGGTCGGTCGCACTGTTTATTAACATTTGTCGCACAGAATTCGGCCATCGTTGTCTGTGATTTCGCATTCTGTTCCTGTGATGCTTTCGGCATGGTAATTTATGTGAGTAATAATGCACAGTATTGTCCCGTTTCCTAGTTCTACACATAAGATCCGTTTCTCGCATCGTCGGTTACGAAAATTAAATAATAGTCAATATGCTAAAGATTGTTTTGTTTGCTGTGATTTTAAAAATTGTTCTAGTTGCTGTGAATATTCCAAAAAATGTTGTGGTTGCTGTACTAGTGTACACTGGCATGCGCGTCTGTTCAAGAGGCCATCGTTGCCTTTGACCACTAGCGGTATGTTGCATTCAGTGCACAAAGGTACCCGTTTGGCATCAGAGGTACTGCTCCAGGCATTCTCTATTTGTTCCCTATTATTTATTTTAATGTCTTGCGCGAGTCGTCTCGCGTTTGTTATTTCCCAGCACTGACATTTTGATTCCCGGAATGGATTCAGTTATGTTATTGGTCGCCTGCACTTGATCCAAAAGGTTTGTAATTTTCCATTGTTTGTGCATCAATTTAATTTGTAAGCACCCAGCCCCATTTCGTTCACGTGGCTCGGCGCGGTTGTCATGGTGACAGATCGTTCTATGATGCGGATGCCGGACTGACTCTCTACATGCCCCCGAGGAAGGGAGGGAAGTGTGCCATTATTTGTGATAGGGGTGTGGGGGTGGTGGCCGCTACACTCGCGTGTCCGGGCGGTTTGTCACTTCGACCCCCTACTCAGAAATGTAGGCGGTGGGTGGTATTCGCGTCCTTTCCAGCAATGGCAGTGTTAGAGGACGCTTGTTTGTTTGATGCACAATAATGGCAGTTTGCCGCGAAACTGAATTTTCCACTTTTTGTTCCAAAAAATTTTGTTTGAATTAATTTCGCATTTGAGGGCTGCTAAGGACTTTTACCTTCTTGCTGGTTATTTACTGCGGTGAATACTGGCTGTATATATTACGTTAAATGTTTCATGTTGTTATTAATATTGTTAGCAATCTTGTATTCTCACTCTGACCACTGCAGTTACAACAACTGCACCAGCTACACTGGGCCGCACAAGTTACATCAGGCCAATACTGCGTAGTGCAGGTCGACAAGAATGGAAGTAGCACCTTCTTGTAGACAAGGATTACTTAACTCAAGAGACAGCCCTACCAATTTGTTACAAGAGGTAACTCTTTTAATAAATATGTAGGCGATCCGAAACAGTGTTTACCCCAAAGCCACAGCCGTTGCGCGCACTGGCAATTGGTCGTTGTGTCGTAGCAGCTCGCGCAGAGACATATGAAGTGATGCACCGTCAAGTAGCATCGAACTGGCTTGTAGGCTGAAGCTGAAGTGATAAGTGCCCAAAGTGTCACCAGTACTGTGCAACATTTTAACAAACACATTAAATACAGTCCCCACATTCATAGCTACAGTCAGGGGTGTGTTTTATTGTGTTAACAGCAATCGAGTATGGCATTCCACACCCCTTTGCCCAGGTGAACTCGTCCATCACTTCAGGAGACAGCCACCTGGCAACTCTGTAGTCAGTGAAATTCTAACACGTGAAAAGCAAACACTTTTTACGAGATAACGTAATAATTAATATAATGTGTATCTATAACAGATCAATTATATTTTCACAAAGAGAGATTGCCTACAAAGGCGTCCATCCTTGTAACATGTATTTTAGTGAGGTGACATACCCTTTCAACTTCACAATTTCAATCTTAACAGACATTTATTAATAAAAGTGGGGTGTCACCAATGTGTTCATCTTATTTATACAATTTTCACCATTGCAATCATATCACATAGTGTTCATGTAATGTTTCATAATTCGCCGTTCGACTTTGGTTCTCGTCACTCATGATGGATACCGAGGTCACTCAGCCAGTTCGTCTCAGGACTCTGACCAGACCGGCGACGTCGGTCACCCGCTCTGCGAGGCCCCTCGTACCATCATTTAGGCTGTAATCACTTCACTACAATATTAACTGAATTTACCGGAACATTTGTTATCTTTCTTTTAATTACCGAGGGGAGAGCCACCCACACTCTCACCAGAGAGCTTAATGCTATTGCATATAAACTAATATCACATTTATTTCACGCTAAGGTCACCGGCAGGCCGTAAGTGCTGGATCCGTTTTCTTGCATTATTCACATGTAGGCAAGCACAGTGAATTAACCTATTTACAAAATTCAATACGTGTTGGGTCACACCCCCTTGGGTCGTGAACAGTTTCGTGGTTCGGTTCCTGCATAAATCATTGGGGCTCGTGCATGGGATGCACGGATGTGCACACACAATGTAGAAGCGAAGTAGCAGTGGTCTTACTCCTTTAGCTGCGAACTCAGGACGAAGTCAACATGTGGTTACTTTGTAGCCACTTGACACGGCCTAAGTTATAGGCCCTATTGTGATATAATAATATTCATTTGGTGGGATGTTTATAAGGGTGCCAAACACTCAGTGTTGCCATTGGGTGACATGAGACCCTTTTTAAGGGGTGTTCGGCGGTGACTTCCCCCACTCTATAACTCGTGTCTTATTCGCTGTGGTCAACAGAACTGTTGGCCGTTCCATAGGCCCTGCGATNAGAACTGTTGGCCGTTCCATAGGCCCTGCGATTAGTATACAGTCAGACAATTAACACTTGAATATATAAAAACTTTCTTGGAGAAGGCTGGGTCCTAGAATGACCATGAAACGTTGAGGTCGTGAAATGACGGAGACAAGTCATTCATTCTGTACAGGTTTTTAAGGCCCGAAGGCCAGCGCACCCTCCAAACCTCCCGCACTGTAACAGTACTCCGAAGAGTAAAACAGTGTGCTGCACTTTTTCTGTCCATTCATAAGGGTCATTCACTTTCTTGGTACCAGTAACCGGTAAATTAACCGATTTTCTCATTTAAAAACCTGTCCTCCTCACCAATCCGGGTTCCACAATTTACCCGTTATGGGTCATCAGAAATTTGCTGGTACCATTTGTCGAATTCTTCTAGTCGTTTCCCAATTCGAGTAGCGAATTCGTTCCATATCTTATGGAGATCTTTATTGGTCATTACATCTTCTAATCTCCAGTGAATGCCCTTTTCCCGAGTTTGTTCCTCAAGCCAAACTCATAAATCCTCTGTCTTGAGACAGTCATCAAGGACATGGTGTACTGTGTCATCCACACCACATACATCACACAACGGAGATTGCACGAGACGTAGGCTGTTCAACTTCGCTTTGAAGTTACCGTGTCCAGTTGTTAGTTGCATGCTGTAGTGGTTCACAGTGATCCACTTACAGCTCATCCTGGCTTTAATGTCAGGCAATAACTCGAAAGTTTGCCGACCTTTTTCCGAATTTGTTCATGTGTTCGCCATTCTTCCAAGATGTCATCCATTAGCGTTTCCTTATATTCTTTAGACAGCCCTCTGTATTTTATGAGTAGGTCCACTGGAAGGACCCCCGCTATTACTGGGAGCGAGTCGTTTGACACAGTTTTGTATGCACCGGTAACGGTCAGCAGTGCCGCTCTCTGAGCACTTATAAGCTTTCTTCTGTGCCACGAAAGTGCAGCCCGGTGATGCCACATCACCGCGCCATAAGTTATTATGGCTTCGAAAACTGCCTTATATATGGTTCTAAGAGTGCCATAATTTAGGCCCCAGTTGGTATTGCCAATTCTCCTGAGTTTTTGAAACACCATGACTGCCTTCCGTGACACATATTCAATATGCTTCAAGAAGCTCATGTTTTCATCCATGATGACTCCGAGATACCTATATTCCTTTACGTATTGAACTGGGCTCCCCCCGAAGTACACGGTCGGGTTTCGTTTCAATTTGCCTTTAACTAGCATGGTTTTGGTCTTCTCTATCGAGAATTCCAATTTCACGCTTTTCGACCAGTTCCAGGTTTTAGACATTATCTCACTTGCTTTTATCTCTAGCTCTCTTCTTGCATTTCCAGAGACTAGGATCAGTCCATCGTCCGCATATCCGAATACCGTGCACCCCGCCGGGAGACCCAGCTCCAAGAAGCCATCGAAGAGGACGTTCCATAGGATAGGTCAGAGGACCGATCCCTGGGGGCATCCCTTCGTGAGTTCTTTCCTTACTTGTGCTGTCCTGGATGAGTAAATACTCCATCTCTCGCGGAAGAAGTCCAGGACCACCCTGTACAAGTTGGCTGGGCAATTCTTGATCTTTAACCGATACATTACCTCCGGCCACCAAGCATTATCGAACGCTCCAGATATGTCCAGGTATATTGCCATCACGTATTTGGCAGAGGAACTCCTGATCTTCTCCATTACATCATGAAGTCAGTGCCAGTCCCTCTTCTGAAGCCATACTGGTGTTCGTTTAATGTGCCTTCTGCTTCTAAGGCCATTATTAAACGTCTATTGATCAACTTCTCATATACTTTGCCAAGTACCGGGAGCAATGTCAACGGCCTGTACGATTTAGGGTCATCTAGATCTCTCTTGTTTTCCTTTTTCAAGATTCTTAGGCATCCCAATTTCCAAGGGGAGGGAAACACACCGGCTTGGAGACAATCATTATAGATGTCCAGAAGAACATTCTTAAATCGCGAATAGCACCTTTTTAGTATCTCTGTTGTTATGCCATCCATTCCTGGTGCTTTCCCGTTCTTCATTTTATAGACAATCTGCTTCAGTTCTTCCATTTCGAAGCTTGGTGCATCCTGCACCTCTGGAATTACTTCCATACTCTGTCTCTTTGCCGTATGCTACTTCCCCTCTTCCATCATGGAGTCATCAGGCAGGAGAGCCTGGAGCAGGTCTTCCATTGAATCTTTCTGATCTGTTAACAACTTCCCATTAAGTTTCATGCATGGTGGTGGCACTGCTCTCTTGGTCTTGTTAGAGGCTAACTTGTACACATTCTGTACAGGCAAAAACTTTAGTATTCTAATTTCTCTATACAGAAATGTGTATTCTCCAAGTTACGTTAGCGGACATGGTCCACAAATATCGGCCGTTGAGCTAACAACTAACTGCCATAAAAGACTGAAATCTAATAGATTCGGGGCTAGAAATTAAAGAATTAGTAATTAATTAACAATTGCAATCTAAAATTAGTTTTAAAAAAATTGAAGTACCTCGAGCGATGTGACACCGACCTCACCTGTAAGACCATTAATGACGACTGAAAATCATGGCATTCCCCGATCGGTCCTTCACGATCGGGTGGCATGCAAAACTTGGAGCATAAATAATGTGACACATAAAAATTATAACCAAGACACAACTGACCAATTACATTGTGCACAATACAGTGAAATTCCTCTTTTTTATTTATGGAAGTGTCTGTGCACGAGATTGGTGAACTCAAAACTAAACGGAGATTTAAATAACTGTTTTTTTTTTGTGTTTCGTTTGTTACAGAAATTATGTTATTTTATTTGTAGCATATCTTGCCTATTGCTGTTGATTAATCACTTGTTTTTTGCTTTATTTGAGATAAATGTTCTGCTGGTAGACTTACCCAAAGAAGCGGCCTGATGACGTCGAAGGACGGCATAAGCCCAACTTCCTGTAGTGTAGACGCACTTTTAATATCAAACTTTTGGTTGTTATGAATTTTCATTTCACGTGTTGTAACACTTCACATTAATTAATTGATTAATTGTGCGCTTCTTTCTAATTGATTGTCATATCTCCAGAAAGTAGTGTGCAATAGCTGCACTTGTACATTGAATGTTTTTGAGACTAATATCTTACATTACATAAAACGACCAATGTTCGGTACATAATTATACATGTAGTATTTTATTCTGCATTGAACTTATTGATTGTTGTCTCCCATTTATGCTGTGCCCTGGTAAAATTCACAACACTGGTGGAAATGCATAGTTTAAATATCGTTTACGGCTTCCCTCGTTAGCGCATGGGTTACAATGGGTCACGATGCATGAATGTACCTTCAGGTTGCAAGAATGATTTGTAACACATTGTTAATGCATATGATGTGCGCACGGGCACTTATTTGTAGTGCACAGTACTTGCTTGTGATGAGTTGCAAAACGGGCTTAGGCGGAAGAGTGGTTTATGTCACCCTCTAACACGCAAGATATGTACCTCCCCCTTCTCCACCACAGAAGATAACACTTTCCTGTGTTAATTAAATTCTGGGGCACATATTTTTTCAGTGAAATACAGTTGGAGCCCTACACGTAGAATCACCTATTTTACCTACCCAATGCTGTACTTGGTCACTATCAGTGGTACTCAGACTTTTTCTTAGGGGCCCATATTAAGAAAAACTAAGGCCGCCGTGGGCCGCACTTATGACACATGACATAATAATATTTGTGAACTAAAAATAGGTAGGTAATTCGATGAAATTTAATATTCTGTGTGTCGTGGTTCGTCATGCAAGTCGTTCGTTTTTTCGTTCGATACAGTGATGGCAGGTGGAGGTTGTACATAAAAAATATGTACAGAAGTCACCTGACTGATTAAATAATGAAAAATATCGTCTAGTTTCAGCAGTGACAAACTTTTAATAAATTCGTATTATGTTTTTTTTTGTAACAGACACCCTAAACATAAGAATTTGGTAACTTGTATCTACTGAAGCCAGCGAACGCGGGCCACAAATATTGGGCCCGCGGGCCGCAGTTTGAGTATCCCAGGCCACAATGGTTCTGTGTTATAGAGGATTTTTAATTTTTTGTGCTTGGCTGTTCCGCACGCCACACGGTGTACGCAGGTGCAGTATGGTTTTGTGTGCGACACTAGTTGGATTAAAGCGAGGACGCATCGAACTATGTTACACTCCTCAATTCGATTTTTTAGATAAACAGCATGGCTTCACGTTGCCTGTGAATTATATTGATTGCATTGCATAAAATATAATATGGCAAATGACGTGTTGATTAATGCCTCTCAAAAAAAATCCTGCGCAAGTGTAAGCTTTATTCAGAAATTTCTACTAAAGAACGTTCTATAACCACGCTCACCACTTTCTTTTTAAATTTAGTAGCTCAGTGTAAATAGGAGAAAAAGAAAAAGGGCCCTATATTACATTTTTAATTTGTGTATGACCAACATATGCGAGAAAAATGTTTTAAAAATACAATAAATCACATTTATAAACATCTTTAAAATATGAACGTAATAGTTTATTTTAAAGTTTCGTTGAAATAATTCAATAAACTGGTTTTATCTTTTCGTTTAATTTTTTGAAATCTGTACATGAAGAGAAAATAGTAGCTTTGATATTGGCTAATGTTTACATTGTGTATTTATATCCACATAGTGGGATTTTGAATGGAACGTTCTGATTGATACATTGATGGATAGTTTTGTTTTCATCAAGATATGAATACCAAGAAGAGTTATAACGGAGCAGACGGATAGTTTGTACTTCCGCACGCACTCAGAGAATTATTAAACCCTTTTGTATAAGTGTACGAGTTGCATTATCATCAGGTGTTAATTGTAAACATTGTGCCGGAGTTTAAAAGGAACCTTTGATAGTAGGTGTATCGTAAGAAACTTACAAGAAATTTTACAGAATGAGCCGTAGGAAGAAGACTAAGGTACTAATTGCAGTGTTTAATTTGGATAATTCAGTTTATTAGGTAATAGTATTAATTAGGTTAGATATCACCACGTTTTAAATTGCACATGCCGGAATCCACGTGTTCATATTTGTATTGTGTAAAGTGTATGAATTTTTTTTTAATGAGGGAATTTTCAGCATCTAAAGTAAATAAATAATTATTTATTTATATTAATCTGTGGATGAATAATTCAAGGGTGAGACTACCATATACCTATTAGTTGTACACAAAAATACGGGAATCATTTTTTAAAAGATTGATGTAGTTATTTTTTAATACTGACAATTCAAGACTCAAAATGTCAAGTTGCTGAACAGTTCACTGTTACATTTGACCTTTTGAAATCTGTCAGGATGATATTGGATTAAGTACTATACCTTAACGGCATATGTATAAGTATAATGTTAAGTTTTTTTAATTAACAGGTTGAATTCAGAGAAATGGATGACAAGTATGTGCAGCCAATGGAGGAGGATGAGACCCCAGAGACTCCTGAGAAAGGCAAGCCAGCAGGTGCAGCTACACCAGAGAAGAAACTGCAGGCAGCTACTCTGGCACCAGACGTCCTGAAAAAAGACACACTTCCACCACCAGCCGAGCAGACGTCCACACCTGCAGCTCCTCCTGTGCCACCAGTCACTGTCAAATCAGAGAAGGATGATGATATTGAACCTGATTCTGAACAAGATGATCCAACAGGTATCCCAGATACAGTTTGCCATGTTAGTTTCCAAGTTTCAAAATACCAAGTAGCACAATTTTAGCTTAATTTTTTGTGGACTTTTTTGGGGAAAATCAGTAATTAAGGTTTCTGTAGTAGTCTTCTTAAAATTCTTTAAGACAGAATCGTCAGAAACTATGTAAAGTACAAGGTAAACTGTGCCTAACCATTACCACAGGGTCGAGAGCAGCAATATGAAGACCTGCGTATACAATANGAAAGTACAAGGTAAACTGTGCCTAACCATTACCACAGGGTCGAGAGCAGCAATATGAAGACCTGCGTATACAATAATAGTAGCAAGTACTTTGTCCCAAAAAATTTTATACAAAAACCACAGAACGAAATATTATTGAAACAAGTAATTCCAACACAGTAATCCTATGTACTTCAAAATATAATACATTTGACCTGCTTTATGGCAGTTGATGTTAACAATGGTATGTTACTTTGAAAGTTTTTTTTTTTCGTGTATTATGCCTAACAACATAACATCATATCATGTGATTGCACATTTACAACAGCAAAACTATACGTACGACGTAATACAGCATCCAAAACAAACCACAAAAACGTAAACAAATATCAATAAAAATAATAATAATAATAACCTGCAATCGGGCTACAGCCTGGTGGCGATCTCTCTCACCTCTCCCCTACCCGACCAAACTCCACTTCCATGCCTTTCCTGAACTTTGCACCCCCCCCCCTCACAGATACCAATTCCTCCCGCAACACATTCCACTCCCTCACAGACCTCACAAGCACAGACTGCCTACCCCGCTCCATTCTCCTCCACACCCTCTGAAGCTTCTCACTGTTGTTTCCTCTCCCTCTAAACACCCCCTTACTTAGCTGGCAGCGTAAACTTCCCCACCCTTCCTCTCCATTCACCATCCTGTACATCATGATCAGTCTTTCAACTTTCCTCCTGTCTTTCAACGAGTTCCACCCCATTTCTTTCATCATCACTGATGGCCTATAGTTCCCTTCGTCCTCACCATCCTGCCCCTGTCTTCTCCACCTACCCTTCATCCATCTTGCTGACCATCTTTGCACCTTCTCTAGCTCTCTCACCTCCACCTCCATGTACGGATCCCATACTGCTGCCGCATATTCTAACACAGGCCATACCATTGTGCCTTCTCCTTCACTTCATTGCTGACTCTCTTNTCCCATACTGCTGCCGCATATTCTAACACAGGCCATACCATTGTGCCTTCTCCTTCACTTCATTGCTGACTCTCTTCAGAGCCCTTCCGAACATATCCAAAGCCCTTCTTTCCTTTGCAACCACCCTCTCTACCTGTTTTTTCCATCTGAGGTCTTCCTGCAATACAATCCCTAGATACTTATATTCTACTGCTTCTTCTATCTCTTGCTCCTCCCATCTGTACATGNGTCTTCCTGCAATACAATCCCTAGATACTTATATTCTACTGCTTCTTCTATCTCTTGCTCCTCCCATCTGTACATGTCCCTGTTTATCACCTTCCTTGTAAACCTCACTACCTTAATTTTTCTTATATTTATCTTAATTTTATCCTCCATGGTCTACAACCATACCCTTTCAATGTCTGCTTGCAAGTTTGCACCCCCTCCCACCACTGCATACAATACACAATCATCTGCAAACAATCTTATTTTTCCTCTAATCCCCTAACACATGTCATTTACCATTATGGTAAACGAAAAAGGGCCCAGCACGCTTCCCTGTGGCACCCCTGATGTAACCTCTCCTTCCTCCAATATTGCCTCTTCCACTTTCACCCTCTGTCTTCGGCCGCTGAGGAAGTCCCCAATCCATTCCACTACCGACTTGTCTGGTATCAGCTCATCCACTTTCTTCATCAAAGTCCCATGGGGCACCTTATCAAATGCCTTCTCAAAATCAATGAAGCAGGCATCAACCTGCTTCCCCTGCACCAGATCCTCTAACAGCCCAGCCAGCTGCATCTCACATGAGTGTCCTTTTCTGAAACCATGTTGTGACTNCCTGCACCAGATCCTCTAACAGCCCAGCCAGCTGCATCTCACATGAGTGTCCTTTTCTGAAACCATGTTGTGACTTCTCCAACCAATTCCTCTTGTTAATAACATTCACCACATACTGAACTACCAGCCTCTCCATTAGCTTTACTGTACTCAATTTGAGACTCACCGGTCTGTAGCTGCCAGGCCTCCCTCTATCCTCCCCCTGCTTGTGTATTGGGATCACCAACGCATCCTTCCAACCTTGTAGCAACTTACCCTCTCCTAAGGACTTGCTAAACAACACCTCCAAATATTTCACTAACTCTCTCCCACCAAACTTACGTGCTGCGTTCCCCATCTCATCTGGTCCCACTGCCTTACTGCTCTTCAACCTCCTGATTACCATTGTTATCTCCCACTACCTCATCTTAAACTCAATCGCTATTAGCCTCTCTATTCCAATCCTCCTTTGCCTCAAACACTGACAAGTACTGGCCTTGCAGCATCTCCAATTTTTCTTGATCATTTGATGCAGTCCTGCCATCCCTACCTTTCAGCAGAGGGATCCCTTTNCCTTCTCCCTTAATCTTCTTAACATACCTAAACAATTTCCCCCATTCCTTTCCTTTTCCTTCTTCTACCATTTTCCCTAAAAATATATTCTTTGCTTATTTGATCATCCTTTCAAGCTCCATTCCCATTTGTTTCATCAATTCCTTAGTTCTTGTCATCCCTTCATTTCTCCACTTGGCATGTAATTTTCTACACTTCCTCTTCATTTTTTGGAACTCCTGTCCATAATATGGTGGATCTCCCCCAGACCGTAATCTTTTCTTTGGCACAAATTTCTCCAACATAACCTCTATTATTCTTCTAAATTCATCCCATAATCCTTCCATACTTTCGTTCATAGACCACTTTTCAAACCTATCCCTCAGGAAGATTTATGCCCCCTCCTTGTCTCCTCCCATACTGTCACACCAACCTATCTGCCGTTTGCCTCTTCCCTCATCCTACCAAGCCCAATNCCCTCCTTGTCTCCTCCCATACTGTCACACCAACCTATCTGCCGTTTGCCTCTTCCCTCATCCTACCAAGCCCAATTTCCACAACAGGAATATCATGATCGCTTATGCCATCCAATACTATTGCACCAACTACAGCATTCCCAGGTCTGACCAACACCACATCCAGCACTGACCCAACACCTTCTTCATTCCATCTCGTAGGTGTTTCTACTACCTGGACCAAGCCTCTGTTGACTAACTGCTCTGCCATTCTCTGCATCATGCTGCCCATCCCTTCTGCACCCTCAATCCATCTCACACCTGGCATATTCAGACCCCNTCTGCCATTCTCTGCATCATGCTGCCCATCCCTTCTGCACCCTCAATCCATCTCACACCTGGCATATTCAGACCCCCTGCAGTTTCCTTCAGATGAGCGCCTGCTTTTCATAATTACTGTAGGATAGATGCTAGTTGGTTTTATGCTGTCAAGAAGCTTCTATTATTTCCAGTCTCTAATACTGTAACTAGTAACAAGGGTTATATATAAATTATGAAAAATTAATTAGATACAAGTACTTGCACGGTTGGCATTAAGATAGGCTGTTGGATTATACTTTCTGTCATTGTTAGTACCATTTGTAGGGACATCTTTATTTACTGTTTATTTAACTAACAAATAGTAACANTATACTTTCTGTCATTGTTAGTACCATTTGTAGGGACATCTTTATTTACTGTTTATTTAACTAACAAATAGTAACAGTACATTTATTGATGAAATTGTTTCAGTGGAACTTTATTGGTAAGAGCATCTCACTTACCCTTTAATTCATTAAAGTGATGTGTGTATCTTCAGATATTTCGCCACCTACACACCAGAAAGTACGTAACCTGTAGATTAATCATAAAACTCTAGCATAAATGTAACAATCGCAGGTAAATCACAACCCCTAGCTTTATAGAAAAAAAATTTTTTACTAAACATTAATAGAAATTAAAAGCGTTATTTATATTTCTAACATTACTTATAAATTTGTCACTTAGGAATAATATACATAAATATTTAGTGTACATACATGTCCCGAAACAGAACACTTAACAAATTTTTTGAAATAACTATGTGTCTTGGCTTAACACTGCAGCATTATGATATTTAGTCGCTATGTGAACGAAGAACAGTTAAGGCAAACAATACTTAGTAATTTAAACTGTTCTGGTAACGGTACCCTTTGCTTTGTCTATGATCGTAAAAACAGGCAGCATGTTGACCGCTCTCCGTGCTGCACATTTGTAACTAAGAAACTGCATACAGATGTAATGCATGTCATTGATCTCGTTCATAGGTCTAGAAGGTGCTGCCTTCCAGAGTCGCTTGCCNTATACTTTCTATCATTGTTAGTACCATTTGTAGGGACATCTTTATTTACTGTTTATTTAACTAACAAATAGTAACACTACATTTATTGATGAAATTGTTTCAGTGGAACTTTATTGGTAAGAGCCTCTCACTTACCATTTAATTCATTAAAGTGATGTGTTTATCTTCAGATATTTCGCCACCTACACACAAGTACGTAACCTGTAGATGAATCATAAAACTCTAGCACAAACGTAACAATCGCAGGTAAATCACAACCCCTAGCTTTATAGAAAAAATTTTTACTAAACATTAATATAAATTAAAAGCGTTATTTATATTTTTAACATTACTTATAAATTTGTCACTTAGGAAAATATACATAAATATTTAGTGTACATACATGTCCCGAAACAGAACACTTAACAAATTTTTTGAAATAACTATGTGTCTTGGCTTAACACTGCAGCATTATGATATTTAGTCGCTATGTGAAGGAAGAACAGTTAAGGCAAACAATACTTAGTAATTTAAACTGTTCTGGTAACGGGACCCTTTGCTTTGTCTATGATCGTAAAAACAGGCAGCATGTTGACCACTCTCCGTGCTACACACATTTGTAATTAAGAAGCTGCATACAGATGTAATGCATGTCATTGATCTCGTTCATAGGTCTAGAAGGTGCTGCCTTCCAGAGTCGCTTGCCTNCTGCATACAGATGTAATGCATGTCATTGATCTCGTTCATAGGTCTAGAAGGTGCTGCCTTCCAGAGTCGCTTGCCTTTCGACAAGATGACCGCTACAGAAGCAGCATGCTTCCCTGATGTTGCAAACGGCCCTCCACAGACTCAGAAAGTTTTCCTTCACATCAGGAATAGGCTGGTAAGTTCGTTAACTAACAACCATAATATATATTCATGAATTATTGTTTCATTCATCAGTTACTGTAAAGGAGACTGCGAGGATTGCAGTCCGCTTATATGGAAAATAAATACAACAAAACTGCCAAGGTGTGCTGTTTGCATATGTAAATAACACACAGAAAATTTCGCAAAAGGAATAAAGTCAGTTCTCATTTGGAGAATGAGAAACTGCAGAATGTGTAATCATACAAACGTACGACAGTATACAGATATTAAATACTGTTCACCTCAGGGTAGCTGAGTTTGTGAGGGATGGTCTTGAAAATAATAAAAGAAACATACAAAACATACTAATGAGCATNACCTCAGGGTAGCTGAGTTTGTGAGGGATGGTCTTGAAAATAATAAAAGAAACATACAAAACATACTAATGAGCATGCACCACAATAAAAAAAAATAGCAAATTGGAGTGCACAACATGTGTTGCTTATTTTATTATGTACCTTCAGCGGCGACAAACAAGATGGTAACTAACAATGTCAGCAATCTTGTGGCACTCGTATGCACACACTAATAGTATGACTTATTTCCCACGTAGTTTTTCGGCATGCATTGTTTTTATTTATTTTTTCTTCCTGACTGGATTTTAGCACTTTTAAAGAAATTTATTTGGGCTTTGGCAAATTTTCAATTCACTGAAACGTCCAAGCAGGTAGCGAAAATGTATTTCAAACACACAGAGAAAATTTACAAAGTTGTGACGTACAAACATACTTGGTCTCTTTACCCTTTATCATTCATAACAGAGATCCAAGAGTTATGAGTTACGACCTTATATACAGAGGTCTCCACTCCGCCTGACAAATATGTACATTCATCCGGCGTTTTTTAATTTCTTTGGTGTGACAAATTTTTTTCCCCACAGAATTTCATAGTTTTGGCAAACTTGTAACCTCTGTTAGTGATACTTTTTGGTATGGAAATCGTCTACCAACAGCACTGAACAAATACAGATTATATTATTTTTTGTGACAAGTCCTGTAGAGAATGACCGGGAATAGAACCCGTACTTCATCGACCTCATGGTTCTAACATTTAAGATCGATACAGATGCCTTTAACCATTCTGCTACCACAATGCCTGGGGACAAAGATTTGAAATTCGTAAGTTCTAATTTACATATTATCCTTGTATCTCATAATATACAGTACCAAACAAAGTGTTAAATAATTACCAGGCATAAACGTTGTTCACGGTGTGTACAGACCACCAAATAGTGCACACACACACACACATATAGTTATGAGGAAGGGAGAGACTTGACTATTGTGTAGACTTATTCAAAGTGTAGGCTTAACTGAAAATGGATCTGTTTTAGTGTTGTTGATAAAGTATGTGGGTGTATCGCCATTTGTGAGACTAAACGTGTGTTAGTGACAAAATGAGAAAATACCCAATCGTGCTTTTTCCCTTCTGATACACATAAGAGAACAATCACAAAGATCAGCACTTTTACGAAAATCGTGAAAATATTCAATAACATTGGGTTATGCACAGCACTTATTACATGGAGAATAACTGAGTAAGATATACAAAATTACCTTTACTTTCCTCAAAACTGTTAAACAGAGCCTAGACAAGGAACAAAACAGTTACTACACGTATTCAGGGAAATCCATATACACAACATAAAACCTTCAGTAACAGCCTACAATTACATAGGTGAAATATTAGTGATGGCATTTATTATCAGAAAAAATTAAACGAATCACCCTGTAATTAATAGTTTACGCAAAATAAAGAAGTGTTCCATGGCATTGTGCGAAATTATTTAACTTTTCTTAAACCAGGTAAAGAAAACAAGCACCAAAAATTGACGTGTAATAAATTTAAATGCATTCAGGCACTTCTTGGCTCTTACTAATGAAGAAAAATTGTGCCTGGTATTCAATATTACGAATGTTCGATTCAATTTGCTCAATTGCTTGGCTAGAGTTGGGAGAGCTAGAGTCCTTCCAATCTAGGATCTCAGGTCTGTTCTAAAGAAAAAAAATTTGTACGCACAAAATAAGTCCTTTCTTCCTATTGAAATAATAAATTTTAGTCCAGGAATGCTGTGGTGAAGATTATGCTGGTGGAAATTTTCAATTAGCTTTACCAAAATTGAGTGGTCTTACAATAATCCATGGCGTCGGTAGGCAGAGTCGTTCAGCAGTCAGCAGGTTAGGAAGGAAACGCTAAAATTAATAATTCTGGGTCTTGTGAGCCTCTTCAAACACTGCCCACGCCCATTTACAGTACTTAAAATGGCTCTCATCATTCTACCTTTGCTTATGATGGGTGGTCCCAAAAATTGAATTTCTGAAACTCTGAGCTCTATAGAATATGCGATGGATACAGAAATGAGAGTCCCCTGGTCCTACAGGGATTACCAAAAATTCATTGTAACAATTATGTGTTATGTTTCCTCACAATNTCATCATTCTACCTTTGCTTATGATGGGTGGTCCCAAAAATTGAATTTCTGAAACTCTGAGCTCTATAGAATATGCACCACTTGCGATGGATACACAAATGAGAGTCCCCTGGTCCTACAGGGATTACCAAAAATTCATTGTAACAATTATGTGTTATGTTTCCTCACAATAATGCCAGACCACACACGGAATGGGCAGTAAAGAAACTATTGCAGTCCTTCCACAGAAACATTGTCTTCTTACAGTCCAGACTTGAAATAATCTAATTTCCATTAGTTTGGACCACTAAAACTACACAGTGGAATGCAATTTCAGGATGATGCAAGTGTTAACGCTGGTTGGAACATCAAAATACAAATTTCTTTACACAAGTGTATAAATCATCTAGGTTACTACATACAAAAGTAGGAATAAACATGCTGTTCAACATTGTAAATGTCATTTGCACAATAGGGAACCTTACTTATTGATCCTTGCTCATAATTTTTATCTAATTCAGTGTTAATCTTTCACATTTCAGCTTCAGTTGTGGCTAGAAAATCCAAAGCAGCAACTAGGATTTGATAATGCCCTGCCTCAAGTGGAACCACCATACAACAGCGATGATCCACTTGTCATGAGGATTCATGCCTTTCTTGAGAGACATGGCTTCATCAACTATGGCATTTTCAAAAGAGTCAAGGTAAGTGGTTAATATAGTTTTTGGCAATTTTCAATACCAATATTTCCTTTCTGGTAGGTAGTAATGCTGTTCAATACAAAGAGTGAAAAAAATGGGTCAGTATTATTACTGGCAGAAGGTAATTTCTTTTGTGAAAGCTAAACTTAGGTGTTTTGTGTACAGTGTATGTGCAATACTGGAAAACACTATGTTAAACTCTTTTGCCTTTTAATTTTTGGTTAAAACATTTCATATTACATAAAATTAATGATGCTATGTAACTAAACTATGAATTCTACTAAAACTTCAGTGTATCCCATGATGTAACCTATGCTCATTACTTTACTGAAATAATACTATTAATTGTAATACATTGTTGCATGAAAACCTAACTGTATTGTATGAATGTTGAAGTTAGTCACAAAGCAGTTATGTCACCGACTTTATTTTTGTTGTTGGGAAGTTCTTAAATAGGAGGGAAAGAGTTGAATATATGGTTTATATTAAAATAAACGTTCTTTTTAGAGTAAAAAGACAATTTATTTGGCAGTAGGTTTGACAAACTGTTTATTTGGTGATTCTCACCTATCTTTGCCTACCTAGGTCAGGTTTATTCATTGGCATTAACACTTTAAAAGAAATGCAAAGTATGTGGAATTGTAAAAAAAATACATGACTTGAGACAAAGTTATGTATGTAGTGGCCAAAGATGGCATTTCACAAGATAGAAGAGCCTGATTTTTTTAAAATGTATCTTTTTGACTCGTACACCGAAGGTGCTTGGCACGTCACGTAGTCTAAAGAGAAGTTTCGAGCGGGTTCAGGCAGAGAACCCTGAGTGGCCTTACGGGCTGATTACTGTAGATTCGCCCTGGCTCTTAAGGAACTGGTGTACAGTCTCGGCCTGGTTGGGTGGCGGCAAGCTACGAAGGCATTTGAGGCTGCGTGTTTGGTAGCTGATGCTGGCTTACCATCTGCAGACCGGCGCTGAAGCTTACCGTTGGCCGGCTGCGGTAGGCTGCTCTCTGGGCCCCGTCCGGAGGCGACTAGCGTGTGGCTTGTTCTGGGGCTCCGAGTGGTGGCGGCACTTGGTGGATGGTCTGGCAAGGCCCTGGTCCATTGGCGGTCCGAGCCGGAGGCAGATGTCGACTAGATACTGTGTCCCGCCGGTCTTATGGGGTGGCTTGAATAAATGGCTAGAGGGACTGAGGAGTGAGGCCCCTGCAGTCGGCGGGCAGCTTGTGCCTGATCCCGAGCAGAGGAAAGGCTGCAGGCCAACTGGGATGTGTTACTGGGCAATTGGTTGGCTGTAGGAGCCATATATGCCTTCTTTATCATCTCACTTAATTCCTCCTCGTCAGGTGAATGGCACGGGGTTAGTTACTTAGGGTCGTCGCAGCAAGCAAGGGGCAGGTGACAGAAATTCCCTAGTTAGAGTACCCTGATGCAGTGTCACGTCGCATCAGTCCTCGTGCTCCAACCAACGAATCTCACACGGTGGATGGAGCGGNGAGTACCCTGATGCAGTGTCACGTCGCATCAGTCCTCGTGCTCCAACCAACGAATCTCACACGGTGGATGGAGCGGGTTAGCTGATTTGGGGTGGCACTAAAGCTTCATCGTGAGCCGCTCAGAAGCTTCCTTGTCAGGTCTGGCACTCTNGGGTTAGCTGATTTGGGGTGGCACTAAAGCTTCATCGTGAGCCGCTCAGAAGCTTCCTTGTCAGGTCTGGCACTCTAACCAGTGAATTTCACGTGGTGGATGGAGTGGGTTAGCTGACTCAAATAGTCCAGTTGCTTCCTCGTGGAGTGTATCTAGTAGGGGGCTCTACCATGTATGTGCGCCAAGTGCTTTTGCGCACTGGACCCACAATATGGGTGGTCAGCGAATCGTGGTGTTTTGAGATGTACATACTGCCCAGTTATGGGAGCCCGCAGTCCTCTTGTATTGTCTGAAACTGTTTGGAAAGACNTGTTTTGAGATGTACATACTGCCCAGTTATGGGAGCCCGCAGTCCTCTTGTATTGTCTGAAACTGTTTGGAAAGACGTCACCTGCCACTCCCTTAGGGGATACTATTTACAGGGGAGTTGAGAGGTACAAATCACCCTTGGAATCAGAATGCAGTTCTGTAGACTTGCATGTATTTATTCTCGGGAGAATAAACACAGTGACCAGTACAAACTCCTAGGCTTTTGTGGTTATCAAGCAACTGGTAGAAGTTACGTTAATAACCGGTGAAGGGGACCTGTTAAGCAAAGAATAAATCTACAGCAATTAATAAAGCAGTTGTGAAAACGACTCAAACNAACCGGTGAAGGGGACCTGTTAAGCAAAGAATAAATCTACAGCAATTAATAAAGCAGTTGTGAAAACGACTCAAACCCTACTGTAGTCTAGTGTAGTCCTGAAGGGACGGGGGTAAGCACTCCCAAGTGAAGTGGATGTCTCGGGGGTTGAAGCAAGCTTCACTGTTAGAAGATGTGGTTGAGGTAGAGAGCCCTAGCACGGCAGTGGTAGGGCGAGCTGCTGGTTTGCCAAAGCAGAGGAAGGCAATGCGATGACAACTCGACGTCAACTGTCGTTCTGGGGGCTTGTCTGGCCCTAAATATTGAATGGAGCCTTCCTTCGAGCCGTTCGGGCATCTTCGGCCGGCTTGCTCCTCCGTGTGTGGACAGCGTCAGCGCTCTCTTAGTGAGGGTTGGAAGCGGGGTAGCTCTGTGATTGCAGGTGGTATCTCATGCTCGCTTAGGGGCAGGCCGGTTTGTTTGGGTGTCTAGGCAGGGGCGCATGATTGACATGCGTATTTAGTGTTACTGGCAACAGCGTGTAGTAATCATCTTCGGGGCGTAGCAGTCCGGGTTCGATCGCCGGTGGGGGTGTCGTGGCTTCCTACGTGCTGAGTTGAAGTCTTAGATTCATACCAGGTATATTGCCAGCTACACATCTTACATCACTTTAAAGGCTCTAAACTTAAAGCTTACAGCATTAGGGTTTCTTGTTACCATTTAAGTACCATTGTGTGTGTGAGTTTTATTTAACTTCAATTTTTTAAGATTGTTTTACTGCTTTCATAATTCCTTCCTCCTCATTTTTTCTGCCTTGCTTTGAAACTTTATTAATAAAAACCTCTGGAATACAAAGTTCTTATTAATACTAAGTCTTCTGTGCCCTTGGAGTAAGACAGGAAATTCCAAATGTAATGTTAATTTATATACCTAAAAAGTATTTAATTTGTGATATAATATAATGTCAAATCCACTTCATTAAGAAATCGTATGTCTTGTTTTTCAATACAGTGTGCGGAATCACTGNGATATAATATAATGTCAAATCCACTTCATTAAGAAATCGTATGTCTTGTTTTTCAATACAGTGTGCGGAATCACTGTCTACATTGTAATTTTTTTTTGGAAAGGGGTTAGGGGGGATTTGTTTAGTTATCAGAAACACCTGTTAACACAAACCTATTTACAAACTGCAAAAATTGAATTCCCTTGAAGTTTTTGTTAAATAGGTTTGACTATATTGCTTTTATCATGTACTTTGTGAACATTATAACCTTTCATGTGTTTGTACAGATTCTGTGGACTAAAGATTGTTCAAACTGAGCACTTGAAAGCCTNCTAAAGATTGTTCAAACTGAGCACTTGAAAGCCCTGCTTAGAGTATATTTCTCTGGTTACATTTTATTCTTCCACCATGTGTAAATTTAATATTGCCACGGGGCGATCAATTTATTCTTGTGCCATTTAAGTGAAATAATGGAAATGTCAGGCTTGAAAATATGTTACTGAAATACTAATTCTAACTACAATGTGAATTAAACAAGGAACATAAACTTCACTGGACGTAAAATGCAACATTACACTTGCAATACAACGCAGAGACTGAAGACATGTTTGTATTTCTTTGCTGCCAAGTTAACTGGGAGCCCACTTGCCAGTGTGCATTGTAACATGTTACGTAGTTATGGGCAGTGATTTTTTTTCAAAGGTTTATTTCAGAAGTTGAACAGACTATAGTTTGCAGCAGTGCAGTTAAGAGGTGCTGGGCATCTGTGTGTTGACAGAGGGCATGTATAGCCGTAAGCAATGTGTAAGGTGCAGGTGCTATGCGTGATCTAAACAGTTGCAGAAGAAGCACGGCAAGGTGATAGTGATAGGAGCAGGCATCGCCGGCCTGGCCGCAGCGCAGCAGCTGCAGCAGTTTGGAATGGAAGTTGTCGTGCTCGAGGCGAGGGTGAGTCCCCTCTTCTCTTTGCAAACATCCCAAGCTTGTTATGTATCTTACATTGGTGCCACTTGCCTGGGAAATACAGGAAATGTTGGATGTTTTTGAACACAAAAGTTAAATGTCAGGGAATTCTGTGACAGACAAACAATGNGGGAAATACAGGAAATGTTGGATGTTTTTGAACACAAAAGTTAAATGTCAGGGAATTCTGTGACAGACAAACAATGTCTGGCTGTTCTATCATTAATTGTGCACCTATGTAAACAGAATGGGTATCCAGTGCAAAAATACATTTTTTTTAGTAATATATGTAGTTTTTTGTGCATGTCTGTTTAAACATATGTGGTTAGTTTGTAAGGATGGCTAGCTGCCTTACTGCCACTTGGTTGCTCTGTGGCATGTCGCTTGAATGTATATTCTGTACCATATAAGAAGGCCACTTTTTGACAGCTCGGCGAAAGTAGCGCCACTGTTTACATCTGACTACGTATCCTTCCGCCATCAGCTGGTCCGTCACCTCGGGGCTGTATTTTTTATCTACACGCTGTCAGCTAATCCACTTCTCATTGTACTGTAATGCTAAACAAATTTTANGATATAATATAATGTCAAATCCACTTCATTAAGAAATCGTATGTCTTGTTTTTCAATACAGTGTGCGGAATCACTGCCTACATTGTAATTTTTTTTTGGAAAGGGGGTAGGGGGGATTTGTTTAGTTATCAGAAACACCTGTTAACACAAACCTATTTACAAACTGCAAAAATTTAATTCCCTTGAAGTTTTTGTTAAATAGGTTTGACTATATTGCTTTTATCATGTACTTTGTGAACATTATAACCTTTCATGTGTTTGTACAGATTCTGTGGACTAAAGATTGTTCAGACTAAAGATTGTTCAAACTGAGCACTTGAAAGCCCTGCTTAGAGTATATTTCTCTGGTTACATTTTATTCTTCCACCATGTGTAAATTTAATATTGCCACGGGGCGATCAATTTATTCTTGTGCCATTTAAGTGAAATAATGGAAATGTCAGGCTTGAAAATATGTTACTGAAATACTAATTCTAACTACAATGTGAATTAAACAAGGAACATAAACTTCACTGGAGGTAAAATGCAACATTACACTTGCAATACAACGCAGAGACTGAAGACATGTTTGTATTTCTTTGCTGCCAAGTTAACTGGGAGCCCACTTGCCAGTGTGCATTGTAACATGTTACGTAGTTATGGGCAGTGATTTTTTTTCAAAGGTTTATTTCAGAAGTTGAACAGACTATAGTTTGCAGCAGTGCAGTTAAGAGGTGCTGGGCATCTGTGTGTTGACAGAGGGCATGTATAGCCGTAAGCAATGTGTAAGGTGCAGGTGCTATGCGTGATCTAAACAGTTGCAGAAGAAGCACGGCAAGGTGATAGTGATAGGAGCAGGCATTGCCGGCCTGGCCGCAGCGCAGCAGCTGCAGCAGTTTGGAATGGAAGTTGTCGTGCTCGAGGCGAGGGTGAGTCCCCTCTTCTCTTTGCAAACATCCCAAGCTTGTTATGTATCTTACATTGGTGCCACTTGCCTGGAAAACAGGGAAATACAGGAAATGTTGGATGTTTTTGAACACAAAAGTTAAATGTCAGGGAATTCTGTGACAGACAAACAATGTCTGGCTGTTCTATCATTAATTGTGCACCTATGTAAACAGAATGGGTATCCAGTGCAAAAATACATTTTTTTTAGTAATATATGTAGTTTTTTGTGCATGTCTGTTTAAACATATGTGGTTAGTTTGTAAGGATGGCTAGCTGCCTTACTGCCACTTGGTTGCTCTGTGGCATGTCGCTTGAATGTATATTCTGTACCATATAAGAAGGCCACTTTTTGACAGCTCGGCGAAAGTAGCACCACTGTTTACATTTGACTACGTATCCTTCCGCCATCAGCTGGTCCGTCACGTCGGGGCTGTATTTTTTATCAACACGCTGTCAGCTAATCCACTTCTCATTGTACTGTAATGCTAAACAAATTTTAAGATATTTTAAGACTGACATCTGTCTAAAAATATAAGTAGGTTATAAAAGTAAAAATATAAAATGTTAGATATTTGATAACTCTTTTTTTAATTTGTCCGAGATAGAAATTTGGGTTAAAATTTGCGAGACGGTCTGTTGTATCTATTATTACACTTTGGACGTTATAGCTAATATATTCGAGTTGGAAATATGTGATGTGGAATAACGTTAGAATTGCTTAAAAACTATTCACGCGTGTCTACGCAATCAAGGATATGGGTTTCGAGAGAACAACATGGCGTATAATTTACGTAGACGAACGATTACCGGCCGAATATAAGTGACTTGTACTCCAAATCGTTGTATATGAAATAAATGTTACTTTAAAAATTATGCAGAGCTCGTGGAAAAATATAACTATTGGCATATGTTTGTAAATTCGTTTTATATATCGCGCAGGAGAGAGGTTCATTTCTGCCTGGTAATAGCTTGCAGAATATCCGATAGATAGCGCGCAGCACGTCACAACAAAGTTTTTGAGTAACTCTCTTTATGGTTAAAAGATAGCGTATTTTTTAAAGTTGATAATTTTTATGTTACGGACTGGAAATATATTTAAAATTCGTGTTGTTTCGTCAAATTATTAGAAAAAATTATTCAACAATATTATGCAATATTTCTGTATGCTTTTGGAATTAATATCATGGACGTGTTGAAAGCAAGGTTTGAGATGGATGATGCGACGTGAAAAAGCTTTCTGAAGTTAGCACAACTTCAGAAAACTTTTCCACGTCGTATCGTTCTATTGTACATTTAATTTTGATCACCTAAACATAACTACATTATCACGAAGTTTAGTTTTTAACACTAACAACCATTGTTTTGTGACCTCGTAAAATAAAATGTATTAATAAATCTACGAACTCTTTTGTATACGCGTATTTTCTGCTTTTCTGATGTGCATCGGCAGTGCACTCAGAATAGCCAACGTAATTGTAACTTTTGTTCGTTCGTGCATCAGCTGATACAGGATTTTGTAAATGGCGCTTTGTTTGTTTCGTATAAGTCAAATTGCCACTCACTGACTGTCAGAAAGTGGCCTTCTTATACGGTATGGACCATACCTGTAGTTTTTCTGTGCATTATATTTAGGATGTTTTGTTCAGATGCATTACGTTGCGAGATCATAGTAGTTATTTTTGTGTGAAACATGTGCTGCATTTATAAAGTAGTCATTGTAATTTAAAAAAATATCTAAAACAAAAGGTCAGGAAATTAATTTATTTGGAAACTAGGAAAATATCAGGGAATTTTCAAATGAGTAAATAGTGGCAACCTTGATTTTACTTTGCTTTGGTCATTTATCTTGCTACATGGAATGAATGACATTCTTTGACTAGCTGATGTGTTAGTGGGGGCATTTTTATACTTTCAATCTAGGCATGCCACAACAAAAATTCAAGTTGCCAGGCAATTTGTTGGGTCTTTGAGAAAAGGCAAATGTCAATTACATTTTTCAGTGTGTGCTTGTACACAGGGACCTTTAGATGCACATATGATTGTCATGTACATACATCCAAAGAAAAATGTATACATGGTAAGGAAGTTTGCATGAAAAGTACAGTATACAGATGCAAAGCAGTTTTTGTAGATAGAGTGATATGTCAGAGTTAAGGAAGTTTTAGATATTCAAGTTCAGATTAAAACATTTGGGTCTAGTATTTTATCATGTATTTTGATTATAAGATTTGCTGGTAAGGATTGTTTCAAATTGAGTGCTTTGTGATATTCACAAATCTGCTTGAGATTTAACATGTGCAGTACATGGTAACTAACAAATTCTTAGAACATTTTTTTTAATTGGTCTGCCTTTCTCAATGCATGAAGATTATTGCATGAATAAGGATAATGTATATCATTTAATCATCCAGAAATAGCTGCTCATCTCATATTGCAACTCGTAATCTTCACGATTAAAATTGCAGCCCATCTACAACTTAATCAGTGTCACCATTTTGGACTATCTTTTGAAAAAAGCGTGAAAGTAATTTTTTAGCTAAATCACTTTTAGTTGAACAACTTGTAACATTTCAGTTGAATCATATTTGCAGAAATTACTTCCGTGGTAATATTTATGTGGAAATTAGTAAGTCGAAACACTTTTGACCAATTTTATACTCTCGTTAAATCTTCTCACGCAAAAGTGGACAAATTTCAAACAAATTAAATAAATAATTCTCTCTGCTTCTCAGACAAATTCCACAACATATATCTTCTCAAAACATAATAAATAAATATCATTTGTTTTCAACTATTCAAATTGAAACATCTTGCAGTAACTAAACCATTTATATAAACATTTGATTAATTATTACTTCACACGCACGTGCACTTTCTCTGCGATGTGGTATTATTTCTGTTAAAAATATTAAGTTCAATTTTACTTTTGCCTTGCTTATGTTGTCACCTGTTCTCTAATTGGCTGTCGTCTGGCCATGCCACATCTCTCCACCAATCAGTAATGGTGAGGCGTGAGACAACTAGTATATTTATTTCAACTTTATTTATACTGGCCTCAATGCCTTCTCTTTCATGCATTTGTTTAATACACTTTCAATACTTTCTACCTTCTAAGGAATAAATGAAAAATAACAAAAAAAATTATGATACTGAATATCATCTAGAAACAAATAAAATATACTTTCACATGATATCCATGTCAATAAACTATTAAAATAACCAAAGATTATACTGCATTTTGTTTAAATCCTATAATTAGCTGAATTTGGAAATTACATATATTAAATAAATTGGCAACATAAGCAATTACTCTGTAATCATATATAATAATAATATCTGTGACTAATGGTAAATATAACCGCTGAAAATCAGCAACATTCCAAACTGTCTAAAGTTAAATAAATAGTCAATTATTACTTGTTATTTGCAGAAAAATGTATTTTGTATGGAATTGGTAGTCATTAAATATTGGCATGAGGTATTTTATTCTGTGTTTTGTTGATATGTTGCAGAAAGTAGTTGTATCATTTGGGTTGTGTATTGTGTGCAGGACCGCGTAGGTGGTCGCATTGCAACATTTCGCAAAGGGACATACATTGCAGATCTGGGTGCAATGGTGGTGACAGGCCTGGGTGGAAATCCTGTCACGGTTCTCTCCAAGCAGATAAATATGGAGTTGCACAAGATCAGACAGAAGTGTCCTTTGTACGAGTCCAATGGGAACACAGTAAGTATTCTTAGAAAAAATGGTTTATTGATTCTGATATGTATTGGTTACCTGTTGAATGAGGTTTCAGGTGATACTTCGCTATTCTTGTGTCTCACGATGACACCATTTCACTGCAAGTTTTTCCCATGTAATGTTATCATCTGTTGCTATTCTCTCTGCTTATGCTCACTTTTTTGATACAATATATTTCATAGGTGGATTGCTTATCACAGTGGTGGTTGTAAATTGAGCATGTGCAGAGGATCACGAAATAACTGTCACTGCTCTGTGCCCTGTAATACCTTATGTTATTGTAGTAGTGCATAGTCACTAGTTAACAAAACCTTCTACACACATACTATCCAACATCACAAATGTTAACAAACATAATTTCTCATACCGAAAAATAATTGCATATGTCTAATGAACAGTTTCGAATGTGTTATATGCATCTCACGTGAATATTCGGTCATCACATAAATAAGCACCAGAAGCACTATGTCCTCAGCACTTTCGTACCTCGTTAGATACCATTTTTGTCAGATCACTTCTTTCAAATGAGTCTGCATGTTGGAAATTATTTTCTTGGTGTGATCTTTGTCTATGTGATTCCATTCTTCAGTCAGCCTCCTCTTCAATTCTTCTTTTAAGGTAACCGGTGTCCTCCCTACTCTGATGTTAAGTTCATCCCACAGATTCTAAATAGGGTTTACATCAGGTGATTGGGGTGTCGTTTGGATAACATTTGGACGGTTCTATAGAAGCCATTCTCGCACNCAATAGGGTTTACATCAGGTGATTGGGGTGTCGTTTGGATAACATTTGGACGGTTCTATAGAAGCCATTCTCACACCAGATGCGACTCGTGTTTCGGATCGTTGCCCTGATAGAATTTTAAAGTCTGTAGCATACCTGATTTGTCAGAATTTTTATGCAAACTGCCTTTAAGAATTGCAAAGTAGTCTTCCTTCTTCATTGTATCCTCGATAAACACCAACTCACCCACTCCAGCTGAGGATATGCGGCCGCAGACCGTAACGTGGCCGCCACAGTGTTTGACTGTTGACTGCAAATTCTTCTTTTGGAGCTCCTCGTTCAGTTTCCTCCGCACCATAACCTTACCATCTGACTGAAAGACGTTGAACTTGCTTTTGTCCACGAATATTACATCATTCCACCACTCCTGTTCCTTGACAGGTCAATGGCAAAGGAAACTGATTTCTTCCTGGAAACTCTGCCATTATATCCATTCTCTAGGATTACCCTTTGAACTGTTTCTGGGTGCACATGTGTTCCATGTTCCTGAAGTAACTCTGCATTAATTTTCAGTGCACTTAATCGTGGATTACATGTTATTTTATGTAGTATAGACCAGCTCTCTTGGGCGCCTTCTGTTGTAGAGATTCAGTTCTATCTTACTTTACATATCGTTTTATAATGTTGCACACTGTACTTTTAAGAATATTTAATTTTGATGGAATATTCCTCTGAGAAAAGCCCTTAGCATGATGGAAGATGATGAGCTGTCGTCGTTCCAATGTTGTATTGCATCACTTCGTCTCATCTGAAGGCAATAGTGACTTGTAACGCATAATGATACGTGAGGTGTACTTGCACCTTCCTTCGATCTTGGCTGTGGTAGAATGTGCCTCCACATTGCAATACCTACTGTTGGCGAGTTTGACCGAATACTAAAGCGACATGATATGGCACAGCTTTAAAGCAAATAATGTCTATGCACCTTCGTTTTTCGTTCATATTATATGCCGCTAATGCATTACTGCGCATCAGGCATTTCTTTCTATAGTTGTGTCATGTTATATTCCCCCGGTGCATATGAAATAACAATATTTGCATACAAATTACAAGCACATATCTGACCGAATATTATAGTGAGTATCTGTATATATATATTAAGGAATGTTGGTTATACTGAGGATTGTAATGTTTTACTCTTGTTTCCCGTGAAATTTCAGTTAGAACTGAATTTGACCTGGAATTAGTATGGATGGATAATGCTGCGGATTTCATTGTTCACAGTAAAATGTGGCACCTGGGTTGAAATGTAAATAAGAAATAAAACAAAGTGAAGTTTAGCTGCGAGAGCAGGCAACTATCTTTTGGCAATAGCATGCAAGATCCAACTTATTAAGAAATTCAAAGTTTTTGGTTAATTTTTAATGCTAACCACTTTTTACAATTTTCAGTTTTTTCTAATTAAACATTTATTTTACTTTAACATTTTCTTGACCTTGTAGTTTTGAAAAATAATTAAACAATTTCTAACTTCACCCCCCGTTGCCTTTTATTTTTCTTTGCGTTTATTTCCAAGCTATTGGATAGATGTGTCAGTTTTCCCACAGTGGTACTTGGTATTTGGCAGGAGACTTCCAGTTTGCCAGCTCCAAAGTGTAGTGGAGGTTATGCTGGTGTACATAGTATGACATCATGTACAGGTTATTCACTAATTGGTTTACAGATGATAGGAAGAAAGGTGTGCAGTTACTGGTCAAAGTGCAGTATACGTGTATAGAGCTCTTGGTACAGATATTATACTGTAGATAAATACAATAAATTGTATGTGAAAAGTTGTGTGGATGTGGCTAAGGAAATTTACATTTTTTAATATTCAAAGAGTTAACAGTTGATCATTGCTACTTAATAATGAAATTGTTTATAACTGATTCACAGTATTCTACATATGGTAATTTTCTATTTTTCTACTTGGAATTTCTTTCTAGCATTTCAAACCATAGTGCTTTTTGTTGATAACCTAGGTAAATTTAATGAACATTTTTTTTTACACTGATTTCATTTTGTTTAGTGAGCCTTTTTTTTATATATATATATATATATNAATTTAATGAACATTTTTTTTTACACTGATTTCATTTTGTTTAGTGAGCCTTTTTTTTATATATATATATATATATATGTTACTTTTATGTTAATGTACATACATTTTTATATGAAGCAGGTAGGTAATAGTACGAGTGTTTTGCAGGTTCCCAAAGACAAAGATGAAATGGTTGAACGAGAGTTCAACAGGCTTTTGGAAGCAACCAGTTACTTGTCGCATCAGCTGGATTTCAACTATGCTGGTGGGAAACCTGTATCATTAGGACAAGCTCTTGAGTGGGTCATCAAGTGAGTATGCTTTATCTTTTAGCTAGGGAACAAAGATTTATAAAATTGTGTTCCTATGGTAATTGGTTTTTTGCTAAGCTGTACAGTAGTACTTGGTAGGGTACATATTTAATACTTCAGAACCCACTATTTCAATGACACTCGCCAGAATATCTGTAAATTTGGATTGTATTTTTGTTTGACAGTTTAGGTTAGTATTTTAAAGGTAGGTGCATAAATTTTTTCCATATACAAAAATGTGTATAAAAACTTTTTTATCCTAACTAATATTATAAATGCGAAAGTGTGTTTGTTTGTTTGTCCTTCTTTCACGTCGCAATGGAGCAACGGATCGACGTGATTTTGTTGCACAGAGATAGTTGGAGGGCCAGGAAGTGACATAGGCTACTTTTTATCCCAAAAAAATCTCTCATTCCGTTAGGAATTTTTTTTTTTTTTGTAAAAATAGCGCTCAGGGTACAATGCTGTGTCAATGTAATTGTTAGTGTGAGACGAAAGCACAATGCCACACAAAAAAGCGATAGAGGCCTTAAACCGAACTCGACAGGATATAAGAAACAATACAGACATTATGGGAGGAATGGTTGTATTACTGGATGGTGACTTCCGCCAAACTCTACTGGTCATTCAGAGGGGCACATCTGCAGATGAAATCAAAGCTTGTCTCAAGTCGTCAAGCTTATGGGCAAATGTCAAGAAATTCAGCTTGACGACAAATATGAGAGTGCACCTCTACTATGACGTTGATACAGGACATTATGCTGATAAACTATGAAAAATTGGAGATGGGCGGTTAGAAACAGATGCCCAGGGTTGTGTGCCACTAACGGGGGATTTTATTAATTTGGTGCAGAGTGATACGGAACTGATTGCTAGCATTTACCCAGATCTACAAAGAACGTAAAAGAGTGTTTCTAGCACCAAAGAATGACATAGTTAGTGCTCTGTTCTGTGTTTATGACCCGAGTCTGTATACTAACAAATACCGTTATTTCTCCCTATAAGTTTGTTACTATAACCACGCTAGCAACATTCAATGATGAAGTTTTTCACCTTGCACTCGTTGAAATTGAAAAGTAAGTGCAGACATTGTCAGGAAAATGTATAAAAAGCATGGACTTTATTTTAAAAAAAACCTAAACAATAATTTTCTGTACTCTACGCGAGTGGAGCCGCAGGCACAGCTAGTACCACATAAAACAATATAGTACCCTGAGACTTTTTCTGGTGACATCTGATAGCATTGCTTATTGTGCCAGAGTGTGCTGTATGATTTGTATAGTTTTTAAG